>WSYH01006261.1:0-39243 GCA_036426205.1 Ascaphus truei
CTCATTATGCCTTTCAACAACTCGTCCTTTTTGGAGGGTTTCGCCACTTTCCGGATATGGCCCTTCAGCTGATGCCAGACCATTTCGATCGGATTGAAGTCTGGCGATCTGTCATTGGAAAAAAGGACAATTCGTTTAAGAGATACAGTGCACAGTAAAAACAGTGGGGGGGAAAATGAGACACGGTCTACTGCACTTACTCCGCTGGCGTCTTCACCCAGTTGATACCGCACTCAAGGATATGCGCTGTTGACGTGGTGTGCTTCGGATCGTTGTCCTGGTAGAAGCGGTGACCATTGGGGAACTCGCGTGTGATGTATTGCACGATCTCAGGGACAATGTTGTCTTGGAAGAAAGCTTTATTCATGATTCCTACAGTATAGCAAGAAAAGAAAAGTGCTCAAAAAACTGCACAATAGTACAGTACAGTGCATACAGTAAGGCCACACTAGTAAAGTACAGTGCATAATGCTACATTAAATTTGATATATTTTACCTTCAAAGATGACAATGCATCCTGGTCCATGCCTAGAGATGGCACCCCACACATGCAGCTTCACGGGGTGTTTTGGCCGTGGCTTCAAAGGTATGCGGCATTTTTTGTGGAATGCAAAGCTTGCAAATCTCTCCAGCGACACAGTAGACTCGTCAGTGAAGATGCAATCCTGGAAAGTTTCCCCACTGTCGATCCATGCCTGGGCCTGGACCACTCTTTTGATTTTGTTTGCGTCCCGTATCATGGGGTACGCTCTGTAATGACAAGGAATATTTTTTTTTAGCGGTACAGTACAGTTTCCTAAACAACACTTTTACCTCCTATACTGTCCAGTACTAACCTCACACGGCCATATTTCCATCCAATGCTGCGTCTCATCTTCTTTATGCTGGTCTCGGATACAGTGAGATTGTGCTTTTCCTGCAGCGTGTATTTGACCCTTAATGCACTCCTCTCATCATTCTCCTCACTAACTTTGTCCAGCAGAAGAGTTGTCTCCCTGCAATGTAAAGAAAATATATTGTTTTATTAATATGCAGCAATATAAAAATTATATATACGTTGTAATATAAATATAAATAAAAAATATACTGTTGTAATATAAATATAAAACAAATATATATATATATATTGTTGTAATATAAATATACAAAATATATATACTGTTGTAATCTAAATATAAATATAAAACAAATATATACTGTTGTAATATAAATATACAAAATATTTATACTGTTGTAATATGAATATAAAACAAATATATACTGTTGTAATATAAATATACAAAATATATATACTGTTGTAATATAAATATAAAACAAATATATACTGTTGTAATATAAATATACAAAATATATATACTGTTGTAATCTAAATATAAATCAAATATATACTGTTGTGATATAAATATAAATATACAAAATATATATACTGTTGTAATATAAATCTACAGAAATAACAAAAATATTAGATACAGTACTGTAGATGTACAGTACATGTTTGGATCTAAATTTTTTTTAACGTGTTATAAATATACTTACGCGTTAGTTACCCTTGGTGCCCTTTTGCGGTCTCTGTTTTTTCCGTGTGCATGATAGCTCACGGTGGTTGCTGGCACAATGAGGCCAGAAGTAGCTAACCAGCGTTGGATAGAAGAAATTCGGTGTCTGCTCGTGTACATCTCCTTAATTCGCATGCTGAGATCCTTGGAAATCTTTTTAACAACCATTGCTGCGAGTAGAAAGAAATACAAACACAAGAATGTATATTAGATGTTTAGTCGATGTGTATTCAATGTGCAGTGAATCCACAAAATGGATGGTGTATTTATACGGTAATGACTCACATTAGAGTACGCCCACTTTCAACACCTGTACCTCGCTGCCATGCATAAAAGGTTACACACGTTGCATAGCCCACCACTCGATGATCTTTATCTGAACTTGCCCTTGTCCAGATACTGCATTGTGCCACCTGCTTCCATGGAGCAACCCCGATTCTACGGACGCAGGAACCCACTCGCCTCTGCCGTGCCTGTCAAGCAGAAAAAGCGAAAGGCGGTTGCCGTTTCCACGCCAAGGCAAAAGCGACAGGCTAAGGCCAATAAAGAAAACCTTCTGCTGACCCCAAAGGCTAAGGGTTTTCATAGACGTCAGCCTTATTATGTCAAGAAGATATACGGTGATGTACTCTCGACGCAAAACGATTGGCAGCCAACCCATCGAACCCACAGACCACCTCCTCCCATATGCTTCGACGACTCTGCCGCCGCTGTCCCAGGAATCTTCAGCCCGTCTTCTGCACCCCTCGTCCTCGACGCTGCCGCCGCCCTCCCGGTAACCCACAGGCCATCTTCTCCGGTTCTATCCGACGACGCTGCCGCCTCTGAAATCCACGGGTCACTTTCTCCTTTGCTCTTAGATGACTCTGCTTCTCGCCCGGAAATCCAAAGGTCACTTTCTCCATCCCTCTTCGACGACGCTGCCGCTTCTCCTCTACCGGATATCCACAGGTCACCTCCTCCACCCTTCTTCAACATCGCTGCCGCTTCTCTCTATGGAACCCCCATCTCATCCTCCGTTGCACCCATCCACCCAGATGTCCACACGCCATGCACAAGAAGCAGCTCGTTAGACCGGATGCTGAATGGGATAAGTGTGGATCTCCCCGGGAACTCTATTGTGCTAGCAAGATAGATTTGCTTCTGGAGACCATGCTAAATGTGGAACAACGGATGCTACAAATGGATCAACGGATGATACATATGGATCAACGGATGGATCGACGGATGGAGAAGATAGAGGCTGACATAGCGGGCATACATTATTTGCTCGGTGTAAATGCCCGTTTCCCCAACACTGGAGCAGGGGGGTGACATGGATGTGATGAATGGGACCTTCAACCCCCTTCCATCACCAAGCGCTCCCCGTCCTCCAGAAGATGTAGTGTACATGTATGCAGTTGAGGAGGACATGACAACCCCATCAAGACCACGCCAGGAGACAACACGGCGACCAAGACCGGAGGAAAGCTTCCTCCCAGACAACCTACCATCGCCCGTCGCCTCAAGCACACCCGCTCCCAAAAGACTTACATTCGCTCGCATCGATACGGTGCCCGACATCACCCTGTGCGATCTGCCACCGGCGCTCAGGGAGAAGTATAGGGTGAAGAGTGCTGGTGCACCCCACAAGTATGTCTTGTTACTTTTTAAGCACCATGTTCCCTACTCTTTGTACTGCGACTGGGCCTTCAAAGTGAACTACGAAGGAAATCGCGTAAAAAAGGCGCTTCCTGTCAATTTAAGGAAGAACATTCTGGATGAAATGCGGCACTTTTATCCAATTACAGATCCTGTAATGAAAGGCGTTCGAGACTGCATTAATGGCGTTTTGCGCCATGCAAGGAATCGGCCATGGACGGACAATGTGGAGGACTTTCTGTAAGACCATACTGTTGTGCTGAACTGTATTGTATTGTACATGTTTTGACCTGCTGTACTTAAATAAAGGAGATGTTGTTGTGTGTTTTTAACTTGTATTTATACAGAAATGTTTTAACTTGCTGTACACACACACAGGACCTGCACAATTCCAGTCCCTGAGGGCCGCAAACAGGCACGGTTTTCAAGGTTGTCCTGAAAACCGGGCCTGTCTGCTGCCCTCGAGGACTGTACTGGTGCAGACTGTTTTGCAGTTGTTTATATTGGTGCAGACTGGTGCAGACTGTACTAGTGCAGACTGTTTATATTTTATGAATAAAGAATTTGTTTTTAAAACATGTGACTGTAAACCATACTGACTAACTGTAAATGTTTTTACTTTCTATACATAAATGTTTTCACTACTGTAGCAGTAAACCATACACCTGTTGATGTTTTGAATTGCTGTGCACTTAAAATGTTTCTACATTGTACAGTATTTGTAAATAAATGTTTTTGTACTTACTCCACCAATAAAAGAACATGTTTATTTGTTTTACATTGTTCCATTGGCTCCTTTGCTACTGTAACAAAATACAGTGTTTCTAGAATGTCGAGGCATACTGGACTATATACTGCAGGCATGCTTAGTATAAGAGTATTAAAAAAAAAAAAAGAAGACACATACTGTACTGAACTGTATGTACTGGCACTGTAATGCATGTAGAATAAATGTAGAATAAATGCATAGTTTTTATTTGTTCGGGTTTATTACACAGTATACTGTATATAAAAAAGTATTGTATACTGTACGGCCGGAAAACATCAGCATACTGTTTCAGGTACAGTATTCTATCCTAATCAATAACAACGGCCACTAAACTGTAGACTCCTGTACGTGGCTTTTTAAATCCGATTCAGCAATGTGCAGGCATTGTTACACAAAGCGATATTATCCATCGAAATCCCTCCATTAGCCGTTTTCTTTTCTGAGGAAAAACAAAAAGAAAAGTTTTACTGTAATGGTCAGTCCCCTAAAGACGTTCCCAGCCAGTCCCACCAATAATTTTCTCGGGGGGCGTCTCCTGTTCACATGTGCATGCGCCTACCGTCGATGTAATGACACGCATATGCGTTTCAAGAAGGTTCCAATGCGCATGCACCTAGCGTTCCACCAATTGTTCAGTATCTGCAGTACAGTACTGTAGAAGCCGCTCAGCCAATGATATTGCTTACAGGAGAATCGCTTGACTTTTCAATCGCAACGATATTGATACTGTATTGTCAAAATAAAAAAAAAACACAGAAAATACGACAACAATACTCACCATAGAATTTCCCATTCAGCTGGCGCCGGCACCGGTCCACTGCCAGTCCAGTGTTCTTGATCATCCACGTTGATAGTTTGCAGCGGGACTAGTCCACCTATAGTCAGCTGATGAGGCTGGAAATTGCTTAGGTACAAGCAAGCTTGATCGAAACTGCACGCGAAATCCGACTCAGGCTCAGGGTTGTCACTGACGGTGGGACCGTTATCGGAAGCCGGTGCCGGTGCATTGCTTGGCAGCGACTGTCGTTTCTTAGTTGGTTTTAACACGACCCTTCGCCTTTTGCCGTCTTCATGATCATAGATACAGGAAAAAGCCGGTGATACACACCAATACCCTCCAACAAATTGTGGCTCAATACGATAAAAACAGGGATCACTACATAACCTTTTCCTTATTGCACGCTTCCACGTATGAGGAGCTGGCGAAAATTTGTAAAATTCGTACGTGATCCAGGGGGAGCATGGGAGGAAAATGAAAATATAAAAGAAACACAATATAAGTGCAGACAGTTTGATACTAAGTGGGTTAGAGTTATCGTGTATCTTGGCTCATAAGTGTTGCCTACTCACAGGATTCAAATGGAAAACGGGCAGTTTGACACAATGGTCTCAGTGGACTGGATCTGTAGATTCTAGATAAGATGCAGACTTCACTCTCAGCAGGACAGCAATAAAAACAATATAATCAGGCATGTATCACATTAATTGTGATGGAAGAGGGTAGACTGTGGATCTTAGGGCTCACCCGCCACCTTCGGTTCGCATACGATGCGTGGGATACTGCTCCGCTGGATAATCCCTCTCAGCCCCCTCCCGGGTGCTCAGATGTTGGAGACTCTTTGGCGAAACGCGTAGAGTGGTATCCGCCTACTGGGAGAGAGGAGCAGGGACGAAGATCGGGAGCCCACCGCCGGAAGTGACGTATCGGGACTGCACCGGAAGTGACATACCGGAGTCCACAGGACGCGATCAGACGGCGCACTTCAGAAGGGATACACCGCAACCAACGTGCAGCGTAGAGATTGGAGTCTCCAACATCTGAGCACCCGGGAGGGGGCTGAGAGGGATTATCCAGCGGAGCAGTATCCCACGCATCGTATGCGCACCGAAGGTGGCGGGTGAGCCCTAAGATCCACAGTCTACCCTCTTCCATCACAATTAATGTGATACATGCCTGATTATATTGTTTTTATTGCTGTCCTGCTGAGAGTGAAGTCTGCATCTTATCTAGAATCTACAGATCCAGTCCACTGAGACCATTGTGTCAAACTGCCCGTTTTCCATTTGAATCCTGTGAGTAGGCAACACTTATGAGCCAAGATACACGATAACTCTAACCCACTCAGTATCAAACTGTCTGCACTTATATTGTGTTTCTTTTATATTTTCATTTTCCTCCCATGCTCCCCCTGGATCACGTATGAATTTGCACAACCTGAGGGACAAGTAGAACCAGTCCCTAACCAGCTGGGTCGAGCAGGGTTTTTTTATACACCTTCATATATTTATTCACGAATTTATCACGTGTGCACCATTTTTTATGTTGTTTATATGTATTTCTTGTATCAATAGATCAAAGAATTATTCACTGCACATTGATAGTGAACACTAGTAGAGTTAGCGCTTTATATTCACTATAACACAGAAAATTTGTAAAAGTCATAGTTTTCGATAAAATAATGATAAATTTGAACAACTGTTGCCATCTTATCCTCTGTTGCATTAATCGCGGCCCATATCAAATACGCGTACCTTCTGTCGGGTTTTTGGAAAACGGGCTGCACTTGAACACTCATGGCGGGTGGCGGGTCTCTGGAGAATACTGTAACCGAAACTGGTCTTTGTCTTTCTTTAATATGGGAAGCCTAAATTGATACATTTTTGCAACCTCTTCCTTCATTCTCAAGGCCAAGTTACAATAGCACACTGTGGTATCTTTTTTAAACGAAACACCTGCAAGTCGACACATTACTGAAGCGCATGCGCATTACAATTCATGAATATCTGCCATCTGGCGGACATGCGAAAAATTGTAACCTATTAAATCCGAACCATTCTCAATAAACACATCAACCACGCGTCAACCGCGCATGACCCGTGGCTGAGAACGCAAAATGAATGCGGCATGCGCCAGGTGAAGTGCGTCGCATTCCCGGAAAAAGCCAGGGAAAAAACGGCGATGTGTTAGACTCAGATGAGCCGCAGCAGTATGTATAGCAAAGAGGAAATGGTGAGGGGAGACTAAATAGGGGGCTGGGACCAATCAGAGGAAGGAGAGGGATGGAGGAGTGGCCCGAGGGAGGACCAGAGAGGGGAAAGGTGCCTGGGTAGCTGGGGCTTGTCAGAGCAGGGGGAGGAGCGGAGGCGCGGCCCGGGGAAGAGCCTGATAGGATAGAAGGGCCTGGGGGGCGGGCCTGATGGAGCGGGGGGAAAGAAGTTTGTGATGTGCGCGCCGCGTCAGCGGAGGCAGAGTCTGGCGCCCAGCGCCAGTAAATTGAGGCCTGGGTCCGCGTGCGCCTGTAGGGGTGACGCGCGCGACCTGGAAGTGTGGGAGCAGCCGTGGAGGGGGCCAAAAGGAGCGAGGCATGCCGCCGGGGATCCTGGGCGGTATGCAGAAAAGGTAAAGAGGCGCAGGAAGTGGGTAAACCCGCAGCGCGGATCCTTACAGCGACGAAACACATAGGGTCTCTTTGCGTGTGGACTGTTTGTTTTGGGAGCCAGCAAGATCTGAGTATACTCTGGGACCTGTTCCATTGAGCGGTTGAACCCTATATGTGGATCTACTTTTCCGGGAAACCTACTTTGATGTGATGCCTGACCGCTACCTAACTAACCGGAAGCGGAAATGCATCATCATCTGAACACGAGGTAATGTTCCCGGTCTGATTCCCCACCGCCGATACCTCCGCTTCATTCATGTCCTATATGCGCATGTAACAGAAAATAGCAGTACCGTACACCTATATATCAAATACAAAAAATACTTGCGATATCACCGGTGCAACTGGGTCAGGGAAATCTGTAGAAATATCCTAGACTATACTGAATAATGGAAGATCCAAGGCACTGCGGATTTGAGAATATGAAATTTATTAAACTAAGCACAACGTTTCGACCTCCTATCAGATCTTTTTCAAGTGACTGGCATATACAACATACAAAGTGACAACTATATATAGGTAAATAATCACCCCCCAAGTCCTTTCACATGTTCAATCAATCTTCTCAATGTCATTTTCGCTTTCCAATGTGTGCATGCGTCCGAACCTTGTGACGTCATCACGTCTCTTCACCCCTCTGTGTGGGTCCCAAGCTCTCGCGATCATTGGTTCCTTCTGATGTCAGCCCTGGTAGTATAGCGAAGAAAGAAAAAGGTGCGCAACCCAAAAAACAGTCCAATTGTGTTAGAAGATCAATATCTAAAAGTGATACCACTAATTAGGGTAAACCCTCCTTATTGTAATTTATTTATACAATGGTTTCAGGCACAACCCTACTGTGGAAGTGACAATTTTTTTTTAAAACCATACATAACCGTTGGTGTGTTGCGTATGCTGCTATAGTAACAGAGTGGCTCAGCACTCCCAAGGACTAGAAACAAAAGACAAAAAAACAAGCGCAAAACGCAAATGGTGAAGTATATCAAAACATATTTAGTGTTAAAAAAGGGTACGTATTCTGCGTACATCAAAAAAATAGAACATAAGCATTTCGTGTATCAATACACGAGTTACCACACAGCTGGCATCAGGGTAGGCAATAGAAGGAGATTCCTCAGGTAAGTAGACCTCAACACTCTCCAGATGTCGTCTGACTCCGTGGCTGTAGTTAGTCACCAGCGTCCAGGTCGTCTCCAGGTCACGTGTTGCAGGAACTCTGTTGCCGCCTCCGTGGTAGTGGCGAAGAAGTTCTTACTCCAAAAGGATACACTTTGTGTGCATCGGGACAAAGTTTCTAAGTCCACTCAACAGAGTATCAATGCTACAGGATACAGTTGCGTGTTTAGGCGTCTGTGCCTGAGAGTCCGTCAGCTGACGGCAGAAAAAGATGTAGCTTAATAACTATCCAACAAAACTGTTAAAGGATAAGAGTAATGGACATAAAAGGTACCAATAAAAGCAATAATCCTATGCGTTTCGTAGCTAGGTGCTACTTCTTCAGGGATACCCTGAAGTTTTGTTGGATAGTTATTAAGCTACATCTTTTTCTGCCGTGCATCTATGCTATACCGCTCAGGTGTCTCCCGTTGGAGGTACGCCCCTTGTATGAGCGTAGCGGAACGTCACTGTCAGCTGATGGACTCTCAGGCACAGACGCCTAAACACGCAACTGTATCCTGTAGCATTGATACTCTGTTGAGTGGACTTAGAAACTTTGTCCCGATGCACACATAGTGTGTCCTTTTGGAGTAAGAACTTCTTCCCCACTACCACGGAGGCGGCAACGGAGTTCCTGCAACACGTGACCTGGAGACGACCTGGACGCTGGTGACTAACTACAGCCACGGAGTCAGACGACATCTGGAGAGTGTTGAGGTCTACTTACCTGAGGAATCTCCTTCTATCGCCTACCCTGATGCCAGCTGTGTGATAACTCGTGTATTGATACATGAAATGCTTATGTTCTATTTTTTTGATGTACGCAGAATACTTACCCTTTTTTAACACTAAATATGTTTTGATATACTTCACCATTTGCGTTTTGCGCTTGTTTTTTGTCTTTTGTCTGGTAGTATAGCAGCTCCTATTGGCCGTTCATCCTCCTCTTCTGGTTGGCCCTTAACTCCCGCAAGAGTTGCTTCACTATCCGGGCCATCCTCCGAATCCACGTCTCCCATTGGTCGTCACCGCCGTCAATCAAAGCCATTCTGTCCCGCCCATACTAGCCTCCGTCTTCGGCTGTATATCCAGATCCCTTCTCGTGAGCTACGATTCCTATTGAGTGGATGTATTCCTCTTCGCACATGCGCACTTATAACTTCTGGCATTTCAGTGCTTGATTAGAGCATCCTTACTCAAACATAGGTACAAGGGAGTGTCAAGTGTGTTGATGTCACATGCTTGTCACAGGAAGTTCATGTCATAAAAGAGAGAGAGTAGTGTCAGTGAAAGTGACTAAGGCAGAGGCTATGAGACAAATGGGGGCTGCAAATTGTTATGTTTCACTGGATAGGGATCCCACCATTTGCCTATCAGAGAGAGATTACCCAGATTCTTGCTTTAGGCTTAGGCAATTCGTGGATTAATGATGAGGAACTTAAGTTTCTTACCATGAAGAATCCCAGACAACCAGTACTGTACCTCTTACCCAAGGTACATAAAAGCTCACTTAACCCCCCAGGAAGGCCGATTATATCTGCCACAAACTCGATTTATCAGCCAATGGCAGTATTTATTGATCAATTTCTGCAAACCATAGTCAGTAAAGCTCCCTCATATATTCGAGACACATTTTACTTTTTAGATAAAATTAGAAGCCTTACACTTAATCATATTAGGCCTTTTCTGGTGACTATGGACGTCACCAGTTTATACACAATTATTCCGCATGATGAGGGCATGGAGGCAGTAAGAGGTTTTTTGGAGAAGGAACATACTATCAATCCTCCCATTGATTATATTTTATTGTTGTTACACTTTGTCTTGCATAAAAACTATATTAAATTTGAGAATGGTTTTTACCTGCAGACAACAGGGACTGCAATGGGCAGTAATGTTGCCCCAGCATACGCCAATTTATATATGCCACATTTTGAAAATCAATATATTTATGGCACAACTCACTACATTGTCTTTTATTGTCGCTATATTGATGACGTGTTCCTCATCTGGGATGGCACAGATGAGGAATTAGTTGACTTCTTTACATACTTGGACTTACTTCAAACACCAGTACGTTTTACTAAAAACTGGAGCCCCACACAAATTGCATTTTTGGATGTGCTAGTATCATATGACGGACAGTCTTTACACACGGACTTGTACCGTAAGCCCACTGATAAGAATGCAACGCTATATGCTACCAGTTTTCACCCAGACCCCCTTGTTAGGATGTTGCCTTTTTTGCAAAAGATAAGAGCTACTAGGATAGTTGACAGACCATGGAAACTGGTAGAAACAATTAGTGATGTCAAACAGGGATTCTTAGGCTGCGCTTATAGTGCCGGCGACGTCGCCCGAAAACAAATACATTGCCACCGCCGCGTGCGCTTATAGTGCACGCGACGGCGACAAGCGCCGGCGCGAAAATCTAAAGCCGACAAAAATTAGATTTTTCAAGGACCATCGCGTCACGTGACGGTCCTTCAACAAATCAAATTGCCGGAATCCCGTGACCCCGCCGCCCGGCGAAACATAACTTTCGCCGGTGATGACGGGTGACGTCACCCACCGTATCGCCGTCGCCAACAACAGCACTATAGGCACGGCCTTAGAACGTGGCTATAAAAATTCTGTGGTTGAAGAGGCTCTTAATAAAAAGGTTGACGTAGTGGGGCAAAAGGTGGTATCAGATAGGATGAATTACATCAGTAAGTACACTACAGCAAGTAAGTTTATCCAGCAGAGCATCCGTAAACATTGGGGTATACTCCAACAGGATAATTCATTGAGCTTGGCATGTAAAGAGCTACCCAGATTTGCGTATAAATGTTGGAAAATATAAAAGATACGCTTATTCAAGCAGACAATAAGAGACACTACAGTATATGACCACACATTTTTTAGGCAGTCCCAAACCTGGATGCTTTAAATGTTATGGCTGTTCAGTGTGTAATAGTGTTACGCCGATGCTCACCACAAACCGGGACCGGACCGCGGGGCTGAGGTGGGGTTATATAATCACCGACCTTAGTCCACGCAGACTGATCCGGAGTGCGCAGTTCGTAGTCGTATATCGCAGGGTCAGGATTGGAGAAGGCAGCATCGTCGTTAATGAAGCAGGAGTTCGGCAACAGGAAATCAGGAGTGCCCCGCTTCAGCTTAGGAGCGTGAGCGCGGGGGTGGCTTCTGCGCGAGGAGCGGCCTCGGCCCATGACGCCGATCTCAGCAAGAGGAGACAGCAGGCTGGCCGAAGTTCACCGCAGGGCAGCGTCGGGAAGAACCAACGCTTCAGCGCAGAAGTCCAAGGCAGGCCACTGCAAGAGGATCGCAGCAGGTCGCAGGAAAGGAAGGGTAGCCACTGCTAGGAGGGAATGCAGCAGTTACCAGTGCTGGCATCAACGCTTCAGCACAGGCGTCCAGGGTAGGCCACTGCAGGAGAATAGCAGCAGGCCGTAGGACAGGAAGGGTAGCCACTGCTAGGAGAGAATGCAGCAGTTACCAGTGCTGGCATCAACGCTTCAGCACAGACGTCCAGGGTAGGCCACTGCAAGGAGATAGCAGCAGGCCAGTGCTGGCAACAACGCTTCAGCACAGACGTCCAGGACCAGGCCTCTGGATACTCAGGAACTTGGAAGGTAAGAACGCTAGGAGAGAGGCCTGGGGTGGTTTGTGGCAGAGACAGTAACATAGAGGTAGGAATAGTTATGCTCGGCGCTGGTTCAGAGCCAACGCCTAGAATATAAAGGGCGGAGATCCAATCACAGGAGGAGGGTGTGTGAGAATTCCTCCAATGAAGTAGCACAGGGCAGAAGCTGCAATGAGAGGCAGCACCTGTGCCATAGATTGCCAGAGGAAGCTTGCAACTGCACAGGTCTGCACGGCTATAGTCAAAGCCAGTAGTGGATTCCTTACAAATAGCCTTAATACAGGCGATATGTTTTATCATCCAAGGAATGGGGACAAATACAAAATTAACAGCAGAATCACATGTACTTCTATGAATGTGGTGTACACTATAACATGCCCATGCCGACTTGTATATGTACTGTAGGAAAGACATACCCAGGACATACTTGAAAACGAGAGGTAACTCTCAATGTATTACTTCCTGGTAAAATATTTTATAAATATGTAGCCGGGATCCCTTTCTCACCCTTGTTGTTGGGGAGGGTGGGCTGCATAGAGAGTACTCCGATACGGAGGCTCCGCGTTATGCAAGACACCATGTTCTGGTTGGCACCCGTATAGACCTAACCTAGACAGAGGTTGTGCATGCGCAGACGTGTGTGGCCAAAGCCCGCGAAGGAAGAGAGTGCTAATTGGAGGGAGGTAGCGAGACACTGGTCCCAGCAGCCCCGCGGAGACCCCGTGATAGAGTTGAGCCAATGGGCTGGGAGCTTGGGAGAGGAAAAGGAGGGGGTTGCGCGCACGTTGGTTGAGAGCTGGCTGGAGAGGAGACGGAGCTTCGGAGTAGGGGAGGCCAACCGCCTCTGCGTAGGCCGCCTGCCCCCAGGCCCAGTCAGGCCCTGAGTCCCAGTAGAGACAAGCGGAGCTAGGGATTGCCATAGTGAGGTTCCTGATTCCCGTTAGTGCCACAAGATCGATAGCAGGACTGTTCTATTTGGTGGGAGGTCTGGGCTCAGACCCCGCTAGCCAGCCGCCGCGTGTCCGGGTGGGATCGCCCTGGACCGCCACGTGGGTGGAAGGACGACTTCTATATCCAGCGGAGCCTTTGTGAAGATTGTAGCAGTACCGGGTACTGGAGTACCCGGCAGGTATTTCTACAAGTGCACCAACGGTACCATCATTTCATTCGGGACACAGTGGCTGCGCAGTCACACTCACATATACATATCTATCAGACTCACTTGAGGGTGGGAGGACTTATCCCAAGGGGATTGGATACGGGGTGGGATCACCCGGTGGAGGGACACGGGAGGGTTGGCGTTCGCCGTGACGCTAAGTAGAGTGTCTCCTCTAGGGAGGTCCGCTGATATCTATATATGTGTAAGGTATTGCATGCAAGTAAAGTCGTTTGGTTAAGGTATCCTGCTGTGTGGTGGTATTTATCCTGTATACGTCCTGCGAAGATCCACTCCCCCTCTGGCGGGAGCTGTCGCAGGTGGAGGCGCTGCACCCATTATAAGTATTGCGCGAGTACCCCAGGCTCTCCGTGGCAGAGACTTAGGCCCTGCGAGCCTACAGGTGATACAGTACCGAGTAGTGGCCTGCGTTCGATAGGAAGCAGGGCTACATTTGGAGGCGCTGCTGAGAGCTTAGACCTGGGGTGCCCCCTCGAGACTAAATTATTACCGCCATGGCCCTTCCTACATAGGGTAGCGGCCTACGTTCGATAGGAAGCAGGGCTACAAATAAATAAAATAAATAGGATGTAAAAACAAGATTTATTGAGCATCGGAGCAAAAACAATAGGAGGAAAGAGGAAACATACACTGTGCTGAATACAAGTATACAGTATCATCATTAAAGCTTATGGGAATTGATCAAATTCTACCCACATCTACAGGTACTGATAGAGACAAGGCACTGCTACAGAAGGAAGCATACTGGATGTTCACATTGGGCACAGTGTTTCCTAAAGGGCTTAATGATTTTTTATCATTTAATTGCTTTTTGGAAAGTAGATAACACACATATATTTATTATGATTTATTACAGATACTATACTTTTCTGCTGCTGCTGGCCTTCTCCACGTCCCTTGTTGCTTCTTTTTCTGAGTAGGTTGGTATGAATAACATACTTACAATTACCCTTTTATTTTAATTCATTAACTTTTTAAATCACCTGGGTATTAGGAGCACTTGTATTAGGCTAAGGCCCCGCTGCCTCAGACCACGCGCCTGCACTGCAGACAGGTGGCACGTGGAGAGGCACTTGACCGCTATCTGCGGTCTGTAGGGAGTGGGAGCGGCGGCCGGGGGGCGTGGTTTGAGCGGAGGGCTGCAGCGGGGGTCTCCCGGGCTGCAGGAGGGACCCCCCACATGCCCTCTGCTGCTCTCCGTGCTACTACCCTTCCCCCCACACATGCCCTCCTCTCCGTGCTGATCCCTCCCTCCGTCGGTCCGTACACACACACTTCCCCCCTACCTTTTGGAGGTGGGGGAAGCTCTGACAGCTCTAGCCCCCGCTCCCGCCGCTGATAGGCTCACCAGCGCACCACATGACGTGTCACTGATCGGGATCGCAATTCTCTTGCATCCCCTGCCGGCTGACGCGTCACAGCGCATAGTGAGCCGTGCAGCAAGGGGGGGACTGAGACAGGCTCGGGGGAATACCTGCTGGTGAGTAACGCGAACGCGGCCACGAGCGCGCCGCCGGACGCAGCGGGACCAAAGCCTAAGTCACTTTCACTGTGTCACTTTCTCTCTCTTTTATGAAATGAACCTCCTGTGACATCAACACGCTTGACACTCCCCTGTACCTTTATTTGAGTAAGGATGCTCTAATCAAGCACTGAAATGCCAGAAGTTATAAGTGCGCATGTGCGAAGAGGAATACATCCACTCAATAGGAATCGTAGCTCACGAGAAGGGATCTGGATATACAACCGAAGACGGAGGCTAGTATGGGCGGTACAGAATGGCTTTGATTGAAGGCGGTGATGACCAATGGTAGACGTGGATTCGGAGGATGGCCTGGATAGTGAATCAACTCTCGCGGGAGTTAAGGGCCAACCAGAAGAGGAGGATGAACGGCCAATAGGCGCTGCTATACTACTAGGGCTGACGTCAGAAGGAACCAATGATCGCGAGAGCTGGGGACCCACACAGAGGGATGAAGAGACGTGATGACGTCACAAGGTTCGGATCCATGCGCACATTGGAAAGCGGAAATGACATTGAGAAGATTGATTGAACATGTGAAAGGACTAGGGGGGTGATTATTTACCTATATATAGTTGTCACTTTGTATGTTGTATATGCCAGTCACTTGAAAAAGACCTGATAGGAGGCCGAAACGTTGTGCTTAGTTTAATAAATTTCATATTCTCAAATCCGCAGTGCCTTGGCTCTTCCATTATTCTCTATATGCGCATGTCTCAGCTACCAATGTGAGTAGCCATTTTTTACCCTGTTTTCATAAAACCCATTTTTGATTGATCTGCGCTACGGAGCTTGCGCTCTCCTCTCTCGTCTTGTTTAATTAAAGAGGTCTAGTGATGGTGGTTGCAGAGAGGAAGCCCTCGAGCCCTCCCCACAGCACATATACACTGTGGAAATAGAGGGGTTGCATAAGGCACTGGCATTTGCAGTGGGAGAGCCTGGTCCAAGATACAGATCACTTCATCTTTACAAGTCTCTGAGATGTTCAGCTCTTCGGAACAGTGTGCATTGTTATACTGTGCAGAGCGCACTGTCAGATGTATACAGAAACACTATCTCATCGCCCCCTTCCCTGTGTGGCTGCTCACCTGAGTCCCCGCACGGCATGGCGAGGGGTCCCCACTCAACCGGCCTGTGGCACTTAGGCTGCTGTCCCACTGCAGAGGGAAGGAAAAGTGGAGGATCAATTACTCCCCATTTGCCCGACCTCACACAACCCCAAACCCAGACTTCTCAGGCTGAAGGAAGGTGCTTTATATGGCCCAGATCCTGGCACTGCCGCTGACTGTGTGTGATCTCACACATCCTCCCTGTGCCTCACTCTGCCCCTGGCTCAGCCACTGACTGTGACCTCACACATCTTCCCTGTGCCTCACTCTACCCCTGGCTCTGCTACTGACAGTGACCTTCCACATCCTCCCTGTGCCTAACTCTGCCCTCGGCCCTGCCACTGACTAAGTGTGACCTGATCTATCACCCTGGCTCTGCCACTGACCCCCAGCGTGACCACTGGGCCCACTCACCATGTCGGTTCTCGGAAGCGGGTGCAGACTTGCTCGCCGTGACCTCAGCTCTTGTCGCATGCGTACACACTCCTGAAACCAGCCAATCAAAAAGCAGAAAACAGTCACAGACAGCATAAGGGGTTACAGGAAAACAGAACCGTTATTCCATGTAAGCCAGAAAAATTACCTTAAAAATTCAGATATACACAAAAAATAAACAATAATATCACTGAATGACAAGGCTTGACGTGAGTTTGTAGGCCGGCCACCTTGAAGCTGTGATGACACAGCAGTCAGTGCTCTCTCACCTCAGGGTACAGGCAGGGACTAGACTGTCGTCTCGCGAGCCTCCGCTCCAGTGCAGGCAGCCTCCCCTGCAGGCTCTCCAGTAGTCCAGCCTCCAGGGCCTGGAAGGCCTCCAGGGCCTCTGCCTTCCTATGAGCGCCACCAAGACAGGCGAGTCACCATGGTAACGGGAGGATTACCAAATCGTGGGAAACAAGAACGAGAGAGGGATTGCGTAACCATGCCCTGCCTCTGTGCCACAGCCTGGCCCCCGCTCTGCCTCTGTGCCACAGCCTGGCCCCCGCTCTGCCTCTGTGCCACAGCCTGGTCCCAGCTCGCCTACTTGGCCACAGCCTGGCCCCCGCTTGCCTCTTGCCAACAGGCTGGCCCACGCTTGCCTCTGTGCCACAGCCTGGCCCCCGCTCTGCCTCTGTGCCACAGCCTGGCCCCCGCTCTGCCTCTGTGCCACAGCCTGGCCCCCGCTCTGCCTCTGTGCCATTACCTGGCTCCCACTTTGCCTCTGTGCCACAGCCTGGCCCCTGCTCGGCCTCTTTGCCGTAGCCTGGCTCCCGCTCTGCCTCAGATACTCAGTATGACCTTGGCTCTATCTCTGTGTCGAAGTCTAACCCCAGCTCTGCATCTGTGGCTCACTCTTACCTCCTGACCCCTGCCTCCCTGACCTTGGCTGTGCCTCTCCTTGACCCCAGCCCTTTCTCCCCGTGCCTCGCCATGGCCCTGGCTCTGCCTCTCTGTGCCTCACCCTGGCCCTGCATCTCTGTGCCTCGCCCTGGCCCTGATTCCGTGCCTCGCCTTGACCCTGGTTCTGTCTCAAGGGCCTCACCCTTACCCTGCTCTGCCTCTCTGTGCCTCGCCCTGACCCTGGCTCTGCGCCTCGCCCTGACCTCTGCTCTGCCTCTCTGTGCCTCACCCTGTCTCCTTGTGCCTCGCCCTTACCCTGCTCTGCCTCTCTATGCCTCGCCCTGACCCTGGTTCTGTCTCCCTGTGTTTCGCCCTTACCCCGCTCTGTCTCTCTGTGCCTCGCCCTGACCCTGGCTCTGCGCCTTGGCATATCTGTGCCTTGGACGACGCGCGAAGATGAAACAACAGCGGTGAATTTCGTCTCAGCAGTGGGCCGCACAGCCGGGGAACGGTCCCTTACCGGTGGGGATCCCAACCCCAAAAGCGAATACCATCTGTAGAGACATCAGCTGCTGTGCCTATATCCTATTGACATCTTGTGAGTAGGGCTTCAATTTTGCCCATCCGGACAGCAGTCTTTGTTACTTATATGTGTAGTGAGACAATCATCAAGAACCTTCGGAGGATTTATAGTCACTACAGGACTGGTTCATACCATATGGTCAAGACTATCACTGTTTCATTGAGTGTGTGAGGCGCCAGATTTCTTTTTTCTGTATGTATTATGTGTTTAGTTTATCTATGACTGTTCCTGGCTGCCCCCCTAATTTTTAGGCACTGAGTAATCACCCTGTAGAGTGTATACCACCCTACTTTTATTAGCATTAGCGCTGTAGCACTTACACCTTTTTTTCACAATTCTGTGCCTTGCCCTGACCCCAACCCTGCATCTTGGTGCCTCTCCCTGACCCCGGCACTGCCTTTCGGTGCCTAATCCTGACCTCGGCTCTGCCTCTTCGTGCCTTGCCCTGACCCCGGCTCTACATCTCTGTGCCTCGCCCTGACCCCGACTCTCCCTCTCTGTGCCGCGCTATGACCCCGGCTCTGCCTCTGACCCACCTCCGCTCCTGCCCGAACATCCTCTCCACCTCTGCTCTCCCAGGGCTGCGTGTTCGGGCCATCAGCTCCCGGCTCTGGTTGTACTCCGGCCCCAGGCGCTTGGCTCGTGGTATATCTGCCAGCGCTGTGTACTGGCTCCGGCCTGCAGGTCCCCGAAAACCGCACTCAGAGTCCAGAGAACTGGTGGAAGAGGTGAGACGCCGGCTGACCCCCAGGCTAGGGTGGTCCTGATGGGCAGGAGAGGGGCTGCGATTCCCCCCGGCAAAATATGGCGACTGGGGGGCGGCACGATCCGTCCCAGACTTACCCCAACGATGGGAGCCACAAGAGGTATCCACATGTCCCTTCCAAGGAGCATCACTATGGAGGGCTGCGGGTGGGACTGTGGGGTCAAAAGGACATTGTGACAGTGATGGACGGTCCATTGAACCTGTCACTCCAACCACAAAGTGACAAGTCTTTCACTTTATCCACAAGGTGACACATTGACAGGAAAGCCATACTGTTCCTCCAATTACAAGATAGCTCAGTGACAGATGAGGCCTAAGGCTCATCCAATGTGTCTCATCAACTGCAGGGTGACAGTGAGACGGAATGGATCTGTGGCCCATAGAATTTATCCATCGCACCACAGGGTGACACAAAAAAAATGGTACTTATGGGCCATGAATCCATCCTGTCACCGCAGGGTGACACAGGCAGAAGGGATCTATAGCCCATCCAGTCTGACTCCCACCGCAGGGTGACAAAGTGACACAGTGTGGCGGTGAGAGGGTTAACCAGGCCAAAAATAAAGGTATTATGCCCGGCTGGTTAACCCTTAACCGTGTTGGGACAGAAGGGGATAAAATATATTGCAACTAGGTATCACTAAGGTATCACTTCCTAAGCCGTAGACCTCTAAACCGCAAAGTCAATTGGACACATGTTTTGTGGTCTAGCTGAAGTGCCTCCTTGTCAAAATGTATCCACCGGTCTCGTAAGCCACTTAAGCTGGAATTGTTGGCGTGTGTCTGCGGTTATGGATTAAAGCCAGCACGGATACATTGTACAGTATGCCGGCTTGTAACCCAGACCAATTATAGGTCAAACCTCAACCCACATCAGAAAGCCCGTTCAATTAAGTGGATAACTTGCGGTAGGAAAGAGCTAGCACTCTAATTTTTGGAGTGCAGATAGGTAAAAAGAAACCATAAACATACATATAAGGTTTATAATTGTTGCATAAGTAGAACATACTTTTATAAATAAACTGTATTGTATTATGTTTTAAAATGTACAGGCAGGAACTCTTTCCTGCCGTACCGGCAATGAGTCCATTAACATGCCCATATGTTATGGAAGAATGAGCTGAGGTATTTTTTCATCTCCGTACTTTAAAAGGCACCCTGCAGAGTTGGTGTCCCTGTGTCCAAGAGAAGTCCGGAGTTGAAAAGCCTCAGAGCCCCTAGGTGTTAGAGTGGCCGGGATGTTTGAAAGTATCAGATACCGGTGTGAAGTATGGGCACTTCACACTTGGTAGCCAAACCCCAGGCTTACTGTCGCTAGCTAAGAAGGTGGGCCCGGTATGCTAAGTAGCTCAGGTGTGAGGTTAGCACATGCTCTGTGCAAACCGGGAAGCAACTTCTGCCCTCTTGTAAGTCTTGGCAAGTCGGGGAAGATTGTTCCCACAAGAGGATTGGGTGTATATGTTCAGTATAGGGCCCTTAACCCTATAAAAATGCCTGTAGTCCAGTCCCAGTGAGATTCACCTGATTCACCTAAGATCAAGAATACAAAAATTACCTGGACGCTCTCTCTTTGTGCAATTATAATAGTGTAATAAAAATATTACCACCACCAGGAGACCCTACGTGAAATACAATTCTCGTGCACGTCTCTGAGGTCCACTGCCCGCTGCTCGAACCCTAGAGGGGACTTTTCCTTGTCCCCAAACAATTAGAAAAAGAAACAAAGAACAAGGGGAGCACGGATGAGTAACACCAATATAAAAACCATTAAAAAGGTAGAATGGTTAGTATAATAACCAGACTTCTCTAATACCAAATATAGGCACAAGGGTCCATATGAACCGCAGTCAATGCGCTGTAGAAGGTATACTAAGACAGGGGATGAGTGAATAAGCAATGAAGATAAGTTAATACTCACACGGGCCTGTGTGAGTACAATCACATCAGATCTCTCTTTGACCCTTGATGATGGATACACCGCTTGACCACCCAGATGGTTCCTTGGATTTCTTCTCTGGTTTCTGGTGTGTTAACTCAACCCTCTCCTGTCCAGGGATGGGGAAGACGCTGCTGTCTCCAATTGACTCGCAGTAACACGATGCAGGGCACAACTCGTCCCGAGTGGTGTAATCAATAGAGAAACTGGTAGAGATGAAAACACTGATACCAACACACAATTCAGATAGGAACAATACCTTTGGATCCGAGTCCAGACCAGCTATAATAATAGCTGAGCTCCCTCACCACCTGAGGGCTGCACAAGGGTTTATCAAAAAACCACAGTAAATGCAGCTCACAAGGTGTATCACAGGTAAAGGGGGAGGAGTTGGAATGGGATTAAAATATATAGTACAAATACTCACACGGGCCCGTGTGAGCACAGACACAAAGTGATCTTTATGGTGATATTGTGATGGATTGAATAAAATGCCTATTTCTTCATCTGTAATACCATGCTATGTTCCTTACTCAAAATGCACCTTGAGAAAGAGCGGAAGCTCAAAACGCGTTGGTGGGGGCCTTAGGGCTCATTTTTTGTACCATGATCTGATCCATTAAAACCTTTTTATTGGGGACCCACTCTCTAGCATTTGTATTTTTTAGTAGTGCTCCATCTCTTCCACGCCGAACCTGTGGATTAATGTTGGGAATTCATAAGGACGAGTGGGGATTGTTGAGAGTAAGAATATAGCCCACAGGTACTTGGGCAACAACCCCTAGACGTTAAGCTGCCCGAACTCCTGGTTTTCCGCGTTAACGTACGCTTTGCAGTAAGAAAGAAAAGTGAATAGGAAAGAAATAGGCAAGTGAATTTGCCGATAGGTAATCAAGGCATATGATGGTGTTGAGGAAGTAGGTATTGAGGGTTATTTTTTTTATGAAAGGTTTATATGCAGAAATTGGGATACAATTAGAGACTGTGTATATTGTTTGGAAGGGACCGAAAGTGTTATAAGTGAAAAAAAGGCAGGACATTTTTGCTAGTAATTGCAGTGCAGCCTTGAGAGAGAGAAGAGAAGGGAAAAGAATGGAAGTAGCCCTGTAACTGGTGAAAATTTTTATTTAAAAGGTTTGTTCGTACTGGCCACACGAATGGGTCTTTTAAACCAGAAAATATTCTTTTTCCTTCTGTTCTAATGGCAACTAGAAAGAGAATCAGAACAACAGCAGCACAGACCGCACCAAAACCCCCTTTTTTTTCCCTCCAAAGGAATGTGCAAAAGATACGGAAATTGCGCAGATGTTTAAATGAAAGAGGGGTCTTTTTCTGTGGGAGTGAGAAGCTCAGTGAGCGCCGTCTCGTGTGTTTTTGAATCCCACAGGGAAACATACCTTACGTTAATATGGGAACACAGGCAAGTAAGACAGAGAAAGGAATCTTAGCCTGCCACCTAGTGGCGGAAAGAGAGGGAAAGGAGCATGTTAAGAAAGCAAGTAGACTGTTTAAAGTATGTGGAATTACTGCAGCAAAAGGCAGGTTGTTACAGCCAGAAGAATGGCGAAAAATATTGAAAGAAAAGAGAGGAATTTTGAATGATAAAAACCTGCTGAAGACAGCGGAAGCCTGGTTTAATGTCGCCAAGGCTTTCCACAGAGAAAAATGGACCGAGCAGGAGATAGAAAAGGGAGGGCAGGTTGTATTTCTTTATCACCCTTGCGGTGACTGTACAAGTAACCCCCCTGAAAATGACCAACCCCCACCCTATGCTGGTGCTGACCCACCCCCCTGGACATGTTTAATGTGTGGCACCCGAAACCCCCAATGCAGGGAAGATTGTTATAATTGTGGTGTGCAGCGCCCCGGTGTGACTGATTCACCTATACTCACTCCTTTGTTACCTTCGCTCCCAGCTCCAACAGCACCCCCACCTATACAACCCACTACCCCGCCCACGAATGACAAACCAACCTTGACTGCCCATGTAGCACAACTATATCCTGTGCTGCAGGCGGACGGTTCCTATTACAACCCTAATGCCCCTTATGCCAGCCCTTTCACCCCAAACAACCACTGCCCCAGCGGTAGGGATTCAAGTCTACCCTGACACAACAATAGCACACAGACACAGCAGCAGTGTCCACTATAGTGCGCCCGATAGTTTTGACTCAGATGTTGAGTCACAGGCCGCTACACAGGAGGCGAACATGACTTGGAACCCTAACCCCAGACCCCCCCAGTACCCGACCGCGGCCCAAGGTTGTATGGGCAGACGCCCAAGCAGGTAGAAGGCGCCCCAATAATGTATGTCACCTTCACCCCCCCCAAGCCTCCTCCCTGGTAACCACCCTACCAGACCCAGAGAAACAACCTATGCCCTTTTATCGTAGAGTGGCCCAGATTCAAAAAAACGTACTCGGCAGCTCGACGGGATTTGGTTAGCTTATGCGAGATTAAGGCGGGGGAAGCATACTGGCCCATAATGGAAAAAAGCCTGACGGACGCTATGGTGACAGGTGATGATACATATGCCTCTGGGGTGGACTTTTGTGACCAATTACGTGACTGGGCCAGGGAAAAGCTGGCTGACCAAGCCATCAATATACAGGATGTGACTCAGGAAAAAGGGGAATCAGTGGAGAAATTCCATATCAGATTGTCCCAGGTTTTTTTTCCGATTTAGGTTTTTCCCCCTACAACAAAGCCCATAGTCAGATGTTATCTGCTGCATTTGTAGCCGGACTTGAGGCACCCATTCGGAAAGGTTTAATTATGGCACGACCAGAATTCCGGGTACTCCCTCTAGATACACTTTTGATGGTAAGTGAAGGGTCTTGAATCAAGTCAGGCCCTGAAGAAAACCACCCCTATTATGTTGGCGGAGAATGTCTCTGCCCCCACTTATGGCCAAGGTTACAATCATGTGCAGTATGAGCCACGACCACCTCCCACTTGTTTTAATTGCGACCAGCCTGGCCATTTTAAAAGGAACTGCACGGCACCTAGACGCCCCGCAGGAATCAATATAACCCCGGAAACAGTAATTCCCAGTGGAATTAGGGCAGGGACAACCGCTACCCCGATGACCAGCTACCTCCCCGTCAAATGCCCTTTCAGCCCACCAATCATGGTGGGGACCAGCCCCGCTAGGAATCCGGCAAGCCTGTGTCAACCCCCCTTCTAGCCGTAGCCGCCCGGGAAGGAGAAGGTCCCCTAGCCCAGGTTATAATACCCATAGAAGGTCATCTCACCCCCTTCCTGGTAGACACAGGTGCAGCCAGGAGCGTAATTAGAGCTGCAGACATACCCGACCCTTCCTATTTGTCTGATATTGATGTTTCATGTGTGGGGGTAGATGGCACTCCACGCTCTAGCCCATTAACACAACCCCTGCAGATAGGTCCCTACCCTGAACTATTTGCACGATTTGTAGTTTCCTCTACCTGCCCGCTTAATCTGCTTGGCGCTGATGTTTTGTCCAGGTTACAGGCCTCCATAATATTCTCCGAGGACGGCACCATTGATGTAACCTCCCCGCTCTGGGAGTCAGATGTCTCTGCCCTTTGTTCCCTTCCGATACTTTTGGCATTAGCGGACAAACCCTCAGCCACCAGTATACCACCCGCTGTCATGGATAGGATCCCGTCCAAATTATGGTCCACAGGCCCTGAGGATATCGGGCACCTAACGGTACCACCCATTTTTGTACAGCTCAAACAAGGGGCCACGCTTTCCCGTAAACCGCAATACCCACTAAAGATAGCACAAGCTGATGCTATCACGAAACATGTTAAGGCTCTCCTTGCAAATGGCGCATTAATACCTTGCACCTCACCCTGCAATACCCCTCTTTTCCCTGTAAAGAAACGCACCGCGAAGGGTGAACCTGATAAGTATAGAATGGTTCAAGATCTTCCAGCAGTAAATGATGCAACTGTTTTAGACACTCCCATTGTCCCCAACCCACACACACTCCTTGCAGGGGTTCCGCCCACAGCGCAATACTTTACAGAGATGGATTTGGCGAATGCATTTTTCAGTGTTCCGTTGCACCCTTCATGTATGTATCTTTTTGCATTTACTCATGAGGGCCAACAGTATACATTGACCGTAATGCCACAAGGGGCACAGAACTCTCCCAGCCAGTTTGCCAAGGCAATGGCCACCGTTTTAGACACGTGGCAGAAAGAGAATGTTTCTGTAACCCTGTTACAATATGTTGATGATTTTACTCCTATGTGCAGATGATCACAAGTCTGCCGAACAAGCCTCTGAAAGTCTACTATGTTATCTGGCGGATCAGGGATGCAAGGCGACACTCCCCAAACTCCAGTGGTGCTCCACCTCTGTTGTATTCCTCGGTCATTGTCTCTCACATGGAACAAGACATCTCACTCGCGATCGAGTCACAGCCATACTGGACATACCTTTGCCACAAGGCCAGAAACCGCTACACGCGTTCCTTGGACTTATTTCGTACTGTCGCTCCTGGGTTCCAGAAGCCTCGCTGTTGATGCAACCATTGTACGATGTCTTAACAACAAATCCCTTCCAGATGACCCCAGAGGCTTCCAAGAATTTCACTGTTCTCAAACAGGTAATATCCTCGGCCCCTGCCTTGGGCCTCCCAGACTATGATTTACCCTTCAAGCTTTTTGTATCAGAACGAAATGGACATGCAACTGGAGTGTTAACACAGCCACACGCTGGCCGATGTCGACCTATTGGTTATTACTCCAGCCGTCTCGATGCTGTGGCTCGTGGTGGACCGTCCTGTCTTCGTGCTCTTTTTGCTGCTCAAGCACTGCTGGATAAAACTTCGGATATCGTTCTAGGGCATGACCTCATTCTCCTGGCACCACATGACATTGCTGCTATTCTCAGTCAGACACAGCCAAAACATCTGTCCGCTGCCAGACACCTCAGGTTGCAATGCTCGCTTCTCATTCCAGATAATGTCACACTTCTCCGGTGCCAAGTGCTTAACCCCTCCACTCTTCTTCCACTTCCCGAGGGGGGAGATGTGCAGGAACATGAACAAGAACAAAGCACAGCTGGAGCCGACCTACCCCATGATTGCTTCGAACTCATGAAGCTAGAAACAGCTCATCTGCCCACGGTGAGTGAAACGCCAATACAGAACCCAGATCTAATCTTCTTTGTGGATGGTTCTCGATATGCTGATCAACAAGGCACCTACCATACGGGTTATGCTGTCACCACAGACTCTGTGGTCCTACTGGCAAGCACACTACCGTCAACAGCATCCGCACATGAGGCCGAACTACAAGCTCTCACTGCAGCATGTAAACTGGCAGAAGGACAAACGGCGAATATCTTCACTGACTCTAGATATGCCCTTTGGTGTAGCACACGATTTTGGCGTCATTTGGCAAACCAGGGGATTTCTGACAGCAGCAGGAATACCAGTGAAACACAGCTCATCCATACAAGCTCTGATGGACGCCCTACTCCGTCCAAGACATGTGGCCATCCTAAAGGTAAAAGCCCATGGGAAACTGAACACAGAAGAAGCCAGAGGAAACAATCTGGCGGATGCCGCGGCAAAACAAGCTGCCAACGGGATACGAGAAGTGGAAGATCGCGTGGACAAGACAAGGATGGTTCCGTTAATGCAGAACCTCCCAGTAAATCGAGAATATCTGAAGAAGTTGCAAGAACCTGCAACAAAGGAAGAAAAGGAAAGCTGGAAGAAAAGAGGTGCATCACCCCAAGAAGGAATTTACGAGTACAAAAAGAAACTTTGTCTGCCACGGGCACTGTATCCTGCTGTGGTACAATGGGCACATGGAGCAGCGCATCTCTCGAAGACTCTTATGAATGCACTGATCGACAAATACTATGTGGCGCCTGGAATTACCCCAATGACTAGTAATTTCTGCAAATCATGTACAATTTGTGCAAAGTGTAACCCAGGATGTGTGGAAAAACCACCGCAGAAACACCTTGCAAGGCCCTTATACCCTTTCCAGCGTATCCAGATTGACCATATTCAGATGCCAAAGTCGGGCCATTTTGAATATGCGTTAGTAATTGTAGATATGTTTTCAGGATGGCCAGAAGCCTATCCTGTCACCAATCTCACTGCGAAAATAACAGCAAAAAAACTCCTGACAGAAGTGGTTTGTAGATATGGGGTACCTGAAGTAATAGAAAGCGACCAAGGCCCCGCTTTCACTGCTACGCTAGCTAAAGAAATTTGGTCTGCGCTAGGGACCACCCTTGCTTTCCACACCCCATACCATCCCCAGAGAAGCGGAAAGGTAGAAAGAATGAATGGCACACTGAAAACTGGAATGTTGAAAATGGCCCAGGAAACAAATATGCCCTGGCCAGATAGTCTACCCATTGCTTTGTTCAGTGTTCGATACACCCCACGAGGGGAACATGCTCTATCCCCATTTGAGATACTGTTTGGTACTGCCCCCAGACTTGGTTGTTACTACCCACAGCAGTTACAAATGCAGTCTGATGTTTTGACCAAATATGTAACTGCCCTAGCACAAGAACTAACCAATATACATGGTCGAGTGTTTTCTTCGATTCCAGATCCAGATCTAGATACTGGGACTCACAGACTCGTGCCCGGAGACTGGGTACTCGTGAATAAATTTGTAAAGAAACACTCCCTAGAGCCCAGATACGATGGTCCTTTCCAAGTTCTGTTGACCACAGCCACATCAGTCAAACTAGCTGGCAAGAACACCTGGATACACGCCTCTCATTGCAAGAAGGTTCCAGCTCCCAACGAGGACACCTCAGAAGGAAAATGATTCTATATATCTTTTGCTTGTTGGGTTTGGGGGGGCACAAAAGGTTGCTATCACCCAACATGAAGGGGTAGTCACGTTTTGGTATAATTCATCCAATACTCATGTAGCTACCTTCTCCTTTGATTATTGTAATATTGTCAGCTGCCCCTCAACGCATTGGCAGTGTAATATGTACCGAGACACTCCAAGCTCTAGGGCTACATATATATGTATCACAGACAGTTATTGGGGACAGGAATGTGATTACTGGGGAGCAGTAGGATGGAACACGGGAACAGATTGGGGATACCGACCACAAAATGGTCTAGCAAGGAAAGACAGGATGGCAAAAGATTCTCGCCCAAATAGGCATCGCAATAGTTATTATTTTTGTCTTGCTTGGGATTATTGTCTGCTGTGTTCTCCCATGTTTTAAAAAGTTCAAAAGCTGTTGACAATACCACTCCTACCTTTTTTTCTGCAGTCAGACAATAATACTCCACTCGGAAGATGGTCCATTTACCCCGTTACAGTCCCTACCAGTTAAGTACAATAGTATAAACCCATAGGGACAGCATCTGACTTCCTTATGTGCAAAGTCTGTGGCAAGGGGGGTCATGGACAAGCCATGACTCGTCTAACGTACAGCACAAAAGAGTTCCCAGGCACATCTGGACAGATGAGTTAGTATACATCTAGGGACAGACTCAGAAATAGACATTTCAAGGGGGGACTGTGATGGATTGAATAAAATGCCTATTTCTTCATCTGTAATACCTTGCTATGTTCCTTACTCAAAATGGCTACCGCAGCTACCCCTCCCATCAAGTATGGAAAATGGGACCCCAGGAATTCCACCCAAAAAAGCTGATGTGTCTTAAACTACAATAACAAGACCATAAACTGCAGTAACAAGACCATACAAGGAAATGACCTAACAAGAACCAATGAGACACTGACCTGTGCATTGGCAAACAACCTTTAGACCTCAGACAGCTCCTTTTTGCATACAATCTCCCCCCTTAACCCCTATATAAAAAACGCGGGCTGTAGCAATAAAGAGAAGCATTATCATTCTGAACTTTGTGCCAGTGTGATTTTTCTCAGTGCACTACCTACATAGGAAAACAATCTGGACAGGGACAGATACTCTCTGCAGACGTTTGGTCTGATCCAAATCAATATTGATGTAATCCTTATTCCTGAAGGTACAGAATAAAAGGAAATAAAAATGGGTGAAACCTTCTGCCAACTGTAGCAAAAATGTCTGTGTTGTCTGTCCCTCTCCAAGCGCACGCTTCTTCCGCGTCCGGATGGCAGATTTCACCAATTTTTATTTAATTTTATTCGGTCATGTTTGTGTTATATTAAATTGGGATTTTTATCAGCAACCACCCCGTTTGTCATTTAACCTGTGGGAGAATCGTGGTTGACACATCAGGCAAAGAAGGACACGTGTACCTTCAGGAATTAGGATTACATCAATATCACCATTAAGATCACTTTATGTGTCTGTGCTCACACGGCCTGTGTGAGTATTTGTACTATATATTTTAATGAGTGAGTTGTGCCCTGCATCGTGTTAGTGCAAGTCAATTGGAGACAGCAGCGTCTTCCCCATCCCTGGACAGGAGAGGGTTAAGTTGGCACACCAGAAACCAGAGAAGAAATCCAAGGAACCATCTGGGTGGTCAAGCTTATCCACCGGTCCATCATCAAGCGTCAAAGAGAGATCTGAGTGATTGTACTCACACAGGCCCGTGTGAGTATTAACTTATCTTCATTGCTTATTCACTCATCTCCTGTCTTAGTATACCTTCTACAGCGCATTGACTGCGGTTCATTTGGACCCTTGTGCCTATATTTGGTATTAGGGAAGTCTGGTTATTATATTAACCATTCTACCTTTTTAATGGTTTTTATATTGGTGTTACTCATCCGTGCTCCCCTTGTTCTTTGTTTCCTTCACCCAAGATCAACCAAGAACATCCAAGGTTTAGTGTCAGCGGTTCCGTAGTGTGAGGGGTTAACCTACATCGTAACGAAGATTTGCACCCTCTTCCAGAATTCGTTTGAGCTAAGAATTCCCAAACGAATCCTGTAAGGACTTTACGAAATAATTCCTTTTGGCGAAGACAGTGGGCTGGCAAGTTGCGCCCCTAGCCAAGGACTGTCGCAGGACTCAAACCACGCACCGACTTGTATGCGTGCAGGTGCGCCCAGAGACTTTGATTCGTTCAGAGAACATTTTATTTCGTTTCCCCAATCCCAGTAAGTGTATATTGACTGTAATTGTGATGTACAGTGTGTTTGTCTTAAAAGGAAATAAATTACAATTAATTTTATTCATCTTGTGTGCTCAGTCCAGAATCCCGGTATAATTTGTTGGTAAGCCCTAGTCTACCGTGACACACAGAAGGGATCTATAGCCCATCCAGTCAGTCACTCCCACCACAGGGTGACACAGTGACACAGACAGAGAGGCTGTGGAAAAGAGGTTATATCTGTGGCACTCTGCACTAGTAACAAACTGAAAACTAGAATAAATAAATAATATTATACAACCAGTATCATTGTTGTGGCCCATCCAGGGAGGTGCTCCACGTGGTGATATGGTACATGAAAAGATAATAAAAAATCATAGCATAATACTGCAAAGGACAATAGACCAACATATAACAAACACTTACACATAAGACAAATGCTGAGAACAACAGGTGACAATTAGTAATACAAACACATTTAATTAAGACACATCATGGATAAAATACATATAAAAAAGGTCCCAACTAGACACTCATACTCTGGTGAAAGTACCTGCTTACCAAAGGCAAGGAGGTATCAGGCAGTGGATAATTCAAAGAGTATCCCCTCTTATGGATGATCACCTGGCTATGGCGTCTGCTCCTGGGCGTGGAGCCCTCCCGTGCGTGCGGTGTACAGACTTCTCCAGTCTGTGGCTTTCACCTCCGTCTCCGGCCCAATCTGCGCATGTGCAGTGGCAGCTGAGAGATTGTGGCCGCAGATTCGTCTGGCCCAGGCTCCGCCGAATGGAGCAGTTGGTAATGGCAGATTCGCTGCCAATCTAGATGTCAGACCGCAATAGTGATCCTCCAGCAGGGATACAAAATTCATCAAGTGTAGAGTGTCACGCAGGACCACCCTACGCGTTTCGGAAGTCGTGCTTCCTTCCTCAGAGGTGCAAAAGTAATGATAATAAAGTCCCTGCATGTCCCAGTATATATAGTTCCGATTTAAAGGTAAAGTACACGTAATCGGAAATTGGTCATGCGCAGTTGGTGCACACACGAGCTGGGATACTCAGCAAAACAGACATGAACACAGACAAATAAAACAGGAAAACAACAATTTAAACATAAAAGTAACTGATGTTATTTGCATATTAATAAATAAAAATAAATATAAATAGCAAGTGAGGCAAGTCACCACTGATTTGAACGTGGATAAAGATAATAATAATGTAATATACTTAATCATTTACAGAATATCTAATGCTATTCAAATAGCAGACATGGTCACTTTAGTTAAGTGACTTTAAAGACAGACCATATTAATTCACCTAATGTCTATCTTGGGAGATATATTGGGCAGAAGAGAGCTCCAAATGCCAGCTTGTATAGTGTGAACGTCACATATATAAACCAATTGGTCACTTTAGAAACAGTGCATACCCCATACTATGCACTTACTGTGAAATAGCTACAACTAATCTAATAAGACTTCTGAATAAATGAATAATAAAATACTATAGCTAATGTGTTGCTAGAGGGTACATAATATATATAAAGAGTGAGTGAAGATACTATCTAGTGAAATGCCTAATAGAAATTAACCATTAATATCCTAAAGTGAATGTGTGATGGTAATATACTCGTGTGTAATGAACTAGAAAAATTATTTATATAAAAAAATATTTACAAAAAAAATCATGTGTGTGAAAAATACTAGTGTGAATAAGTACCAATAAAATACTACATAGTAATAGACCATTTGGAGCTACATAGACATTAGGTGAATTAATATGGTCAGTCTTTAAAGTCACTTAACTAAAGTGACCATGTCTGCCATTTGAATAGGAAAGAAGCAAGAACCCACTGATAGCACTCAATGCCCCCAGTATAGTAATATGATAATATTAAAAATAATCTTTAATGCTAAACTGATTAAAATAATGGGTGTTAAAATACAACAAATGACACACATATATTAACCCTAGGGTGAGTGTATATGACACTCCGGGTTAACCAAATAGAGGAACAATTTGAGGTGTATCAGATCAAACGTTCCCAGAGAACTGATATGCAGTATTCCCTAAATGTGGTAGTTAGGTTTAGGCAAAGGGTGGGGAGGGGCTGCGCAAAACCTGTCTGAGGTGTCAGACAAGTCCCAAGGTGATAAATGGGTGGATGATATGAGACAGATCGTAGTGCTTCTGTATTAGGCAATAGATATGTGCACACTAGACAGTGTGTGCTCACCTTACATATATTTATTGCTCCAATAATAGGTAAATCGTATATCTCACTTGATATTATCCCATATATATTCACCTATATACAGCTAATGAGCTCCTGGTGCTAGAGAGCTAGCTATCATACACAGAACATAAGAACAGTGGCTAATAGATCCCTATAGACGGTGTGGCTGTAAGTATACCTGTGCACATATTCATGAATGTGCTGCCACCGTCAGGGATGCTAATACCACTAAATCAAACTGTGTATAGGGAGAATCAGGCAGCCCTACCCTCACCATAAGCTGCCGAGTCACCACATAAACTCCTGCCCAGTATCGAAGGGAGTACACGCGTTCAGTCTGACAGCTGATTGCTCTGCAACTTGGAATGTAGCATTAAAGATTATTTTTAATATTATCATATTACTATACTGGGGGCATTGAGTGCCATCAGTGGGTTCCTGCTTCTTTGCCGTTCACCTACTACGTCACCCACTAGCACCTTACCCCTGCACACTTATTTACTATTTAGCTGAAGCGGGGTTCACCTTGACAGAACTCTATTAGTCTATTTGAGGTTTTCTTTGACCTTCTCCTCCCCAGCTCGCACACATTATGGCAGGCTTTCTTTCCAGTCGCCCTGACTTTCAGTTGTGGCAACAGGAAGCTGATAATTTGTTTGCTCCGGAATATGTGGCTGATGAAACTAATTCAGCACCAGATATATCTAAATATTTTTATGAATGGGACAAATTGCACAAACAAAGAGTACGCACATTGTGGGAGATCTACAGCCTAGAGAGATATTTAGGAGCAGAACTAATACCAAGAGGGCTAAGAGCTGACCTCGCACCTGCACATCATATTGCGGACGAGAATTTTAACCATTCATGGTAACTGGTGCTGGGCCAATGTTCCAAAATGTTAATGCAACTTCTAGTTGATTTTCAAAAGAACAGATTAGCAGATATCAATACACAGATTGATGATAGGCTTAAAGAAGTTGAAACATGGCAAACAAACACCAGGTTCACTGAACTGGAACTAAAACTCCAGACTAGTATTGAGAAATTCTCCAGTGAAATCAAGGAAAGAAAAAGGATTAAATATAACAGGGACGCTAAAGATTTTGAAGAAAATAAAATATATCGCTATAGATTTGCTAAAAAGAAGAAGATCCCCCCTAAAACACTAATATACCTCAGTATCAGGACTCCTCCACTGATTGGGAACCCTCTGAAGACGATGACAGATCCCTCCCCCCCCCAATGATTTCCCCATCACTCAACCCCCCCAGGTTCCTTTTTTAGGGCAACACATGACGGCCCCAAAAGAAAGGCAAAAACAAGACGGGGGAAAGGTTTGGGACCTCAGATCCAGAGGGGCACCATCCCATCGAGGCACAAGGAGGGGGAGGAAACAACAGAGGTATTAGAGGGTGCACACTCACAAGTTACCAACCTGTCCACATTCCCTTTGAATGAACCCCATCTTACATTGCTTAGCAAAGGGCTGTCCTTTTCCCCATCTACTGACATAAACACATTTGAATGGGTCAAAGATGTGAACTTGTTTGCTCGCAAACTCAAGCTAAAAAAGTTTTTTAAACTCAGGGAAATTAGACAAGCCAATTCACTTGATATCCCTGGCCTTGAGAGCAAGGATATGGAAGCCTACAATACTTTGCTAGCATTGGAGGAAGATTCAGCTAGGTCAATAGGGGAAGGCCCCTTTACCAACTTAAAAGTGAATTCCAGATTTCTTCCATTCGGTGACAGCTATGCCAATATAGATGTCTTTGTTGATCTGGTCACGCACGACCTGGAAACACTCACTCGCTATCATAAACATGATAACCTCACAAAAATCTGAGAGAAAGGCACTGAAAGAACTTACAGACAATAAAGGAATTACTATTAAACCAGCAGATAAGGGTGGGAACTTGGTTGTTTTGGACACTATTGACTATAAGGAGAATCTCAGACTCCTTTCTGATAAAACCTGCTATGAAATCTTACAGAATGATCCCACGACTCAGTATCAGAAAGATCTTATGAACATCTTACAGAAGGGATTAAATACCAAGCTCATTAGTCAAAAGGAATTCGACTACATGGTGGTCAAGTTCCCCAAAACAGCCACCTTTTATAGCCTCCCCAAACTACACAAAAACAAGAGAGCCCCACCAGGTAGACCAATTGTATCTGGGATTGGGAGCTTGACCGAAAATATTAGCTCCTACATAGACTGCATCCTGAGACCATTTGTCCAGTCTTTGCCACCCTTCCTTAGAGACACTAGGGATGTGCTCAGGAGTAACACACACACCTCCTGCCGGAGGTAGAAGCGATGAACAGCCGTGGAAGGAAACCGCATACAGGCAATGGATGTGATAGAAAAACTTTTAATAGAACATCTTTGACAAAGGCCCACCGGGCTGAAACGCGTCAGGGGATCCGCCAGACTTTTACCCTGATGTTCTATTAAAAGTTTTTCTATCACCACCATTGCCTGTATGCGGTTTCCTTCCACGGCAGTGCATCGCTTCTACCTCCGGCGGGAGGTGTGTGTGTTGTTGCTGTTCGTCATCGGTGGCACGCCGGACAGCTGTCTTACCTGTTCACTCGACAACTGCGGGAGAAACACCTTATCGGCACAGAGAAGTCACCTGGCCATTTGCAGGTTGTCTGTCTGCGGCTTCATTTTCTACTACCTAACGGTCTTCACTGCTCCCTTAACCGTGAGTCTCCACATGCAATATCACTTGTGCTCGATAGAGAGCTAGTTGTTAAGAGGAGAAGTTTACACTCATAGGTTTACTTGGGAGATTGGCCGGGACTGTACTTATTTATTCATTTACAAACAGGACACAACTATCCAGCTGACTCTTGAAGCACCTGAGTGTTAGGCTAAGGCCCCGCTCCCAGAGTCAGCGCGCCCGCACTGCAGACAGGCCGGGCGCTGACATACACAGACCGCGATATGCGGTCTGTAGGGAGCGGGAGGTGGGCGGGAGTGGGAGGCTTGAGCGGGAGGGGGGGCGTGGCTTGAGCGGAGGGACCCGCTACTCTCCCCTCCCTCCCTCCACGGCTCGGGCTGCTGATTGAAGGTAAGTAAAGCAACACACACACACACACAGACAGAGGAAGGCACTCACGCACTCAGACACACACATACACACACACAGACAGGCACGCACGCACTCAGACACACACACAGACAAGTACTCAGATACACACAGACAGGCACTCACGCTGCTTTCACTCCACACTCCTCCCCGCTCCCCGAAGCCTCTCCTCCTCCCGAAGCCTCCCCTCCCCATTGGCTCACAGCCACACCACGTGACGCGTCAACGATAGGGATCACCATTCTCTTGTATCCCATAGCGGCTGATGCGCCACAGCGTGTAGTAAGCTGTGCAGCCAGGGGGGACCGGGACCGGCTCCGCAGGATTCCCCTGCTGGTGGGGAACTCACGTGTGGCCACCCGCGCCACCGAGCGCAGCGGGACCGAGGCCTTAACCTCTTGGTTACCTGTCACACATGTGCCCAGGAGACTTGATGGCATCATTGTAACAGAGAAGACTATTTTTGTCACTATGGATGTGGAAGGACTTTACATCAGCATTAAACATGAAGCTGGTATAAAAGCAGTTATGTATTTTCTCAATACAAGGGGTACATTTTACAAAGCACACAATGTATTCATGGCCGAGCTTATTGATTTTGTACTCACACATAACTACTTTTTGTTTGCGAATACATACTATCATCAGATTCAAGGCACGGCCATGGGTAATAAGTGTGCTCCTTCATACGCCAACTTATACTTAGGGTGGTGGGAATCTATGCTGGTTTTTACAGAAGAAATGGAGCCATACATATCACACATCGATATATGGGTACGCTATATCGATGATGTGATGATGCTATGGAATGGCACCATTGACAAACTTCTGGAGTTCGTTGAAATTCTCAATACCAACAAACTCAACTTGTATCTAACTTTAGAACATGATTTTAACAAAGTAGTGTTCCTAGACGTGTGTATCTCCAGAGGCACTGATAACACCATTGACACCACTATCCACCGCAAGGCCACGGCCACTAACAGCCTACTTACTGCCAGCAGTCATCACCCTAGATCCCTTATTAATGGTATTCCGGTTGGTCAGTTTCTTAGATTGAAACGCAACTGCAGTAATAATACCGACTTTGAGCTACAGGCGGACATTATGGCTAAGAAGTTTCATGAACGTGGATACAGCAAGCGAACAGTGAAGTTAGCATACAAAAGGGCCAAGTATACTACACGTGGCTCATTGCTACAAGACAAGATCACTAAGACAGACGACAAAACAGTAAGATTTATTGGCACATTTATCACCCAATGGCAACATGCCAGGGACATCATCACCAAACACTGGCACATTTTGAGGGCCGACACCACTATTGTGAATTTCTGCATGACCATCCATCCATGGCCAGTAGGAGGGCCAAAAACCTCAATGATGTTCTGGTTCACAGTCACTTCGATGAAGAGGTCAAAAGGACCTGGCTCCCTCCTAAACCACAGGGGTCATTTAAATGTGGAAAGTGTAAGGCATGCGACCACATGCTCACTACTAGCAAATTTTCAAATTGGAATGGAACCAAGACTTATAACATCCGTAAGTTTATAAATTGCCAGACCGCTGGCGTTATCTATCAAGCTATTTGCGACTGCGGTAAGATATATGTTGGTAAGACCCACCGCCCATTGAAGGTAAGGGTTTTGGAACATATTGGCTCCATACGAAACAAGACAGATAAACCTTTAGCGAGACATATAAACTCTGTACATCAAGGCAATCAAACCCTTATTAAATTCATTGGTATGGATCAATTCTCAATGGATCGACGACATGGGGACTGGGACACTGTTCTATTACAGAAGGAGGCGAGATGGATATATAAATTACAGACATTATCGCCCAAGGGTCTGAATGAAGGGTTTTTATTCACCCCATTTATTTAAGATCACTTTAAGTGGGGTCACCTTCATACATACTATTAGTATGCATTCACCCTCAATACTTTACATGCTGATGTATGTCATCTAGTGGTCACCACTCTACAATATAGGGGTATATATTCCATCCCTATCACATTAACTCATGGGAGAAAAAAGATAGCGCACTGCGAAATAATGAGGGACTGGAGACAAAAAGTAGAAAAATATAAAAATGCTTTAATAAAGATGCATGATAGCCTAAGCTAAGGAGAACAAAAAAGAAAAAGGTATCCCTAACGCGTTTCACGCCATAGGGGCGCTTTATCAAAGGGTGTTATCCGTTTGTAAGTGCTCACCTTATGTAGCCACTCGAACACGGAAGTAAATTCGCGCCAAAACCATCATGACGTCAGATGGTAGGAGACTATTGTGGAGGAGCTATGGAAGCTCTAAAGGGTAAAAATACTTCCATATTCGAATGCAAAACAAGGAAGTCATAAACATACACAATACAGTTGGCTAAAGAATAATCTAAAGGAACAAAACATCATATGTTAAAACAAGAAAAAGAAAGAATAATAAAAGATCCTAAACAACAATAATGTGAAACAAAAAAATACATAAAAAACGGAACCTCTAGTTACCATGGTGACCAATAGTACACAAATAAAAAAAGATTAAAACAACAACTTTATGCAGACATAACAAATAAAGTTTATCCTATAGAGAAACTCCTACTGTATGGAGATATGCACATGTATAACTAAATCATAACTAATTCTAAATAGTTGTATGAAAAAATATATATATATATGTATAAACAAATATAAAGATAAGAATAAATAATGTGCAAACATGGATATTATGAAAAAATATTTAACCACACTGTGCAAAACTCTATGAGATATAATATAACATAAATACACTAATAAATACTTAATAATATAGAGAAATGATGGTATATGACAAATAAGGAAAAGAAAATCAATACAAAGAAAATCAAAGCAGTAAAGAAGCTCAATAAATGAAATATTGTAATAAATGCAAAAAATGAATGAGTTCCCAATCTTGATTGATTCCAGCAGGAAATAATGAATCCATGCTATATATCCAGAACATCTCACGTCTGTTGAGCATGTTTAACCTATCGCCCCCCCTAACGGGGGGTGAAACATGCTCAACAGCCGAGAAAGAGAAGCCGTGGATACCTCCCATAGGGCACTGTGAAAAATGTCTCGAGACCAGGTGTAGAGTAGTATGTTTTTTAATGGCCCTGACATGTTCCATAATTCTGATCTTTAGATTTCTTATAGTGCGGCCGATGTAGTGTTTGCCACAACCACAATTCAAAATATAAATGACATAGGTTGTATTGCAATTAATGAAGGTATTAACTTTGATGTTACGCTTAGGTGCAACTATATTGATGTTATTAAGTGGAATGGCATATTGACAAACACTACAACGGCCGCATTTATAGAAACCTTTTGGGATATCACATTAACTCACCTGATTTCGGTCGCCTATAGTGTATAGTAATATGGCACATTGCAGCTACACACTGTGATTTCATTTTTAGTCCACATACTTACCTGATCCCGGTCCTTTAGATTGTATATAAATGTGGCACAGAGTAGCTACATTGTGCACATATACACTGTGACCTTCACCCACACTGCATAACGGGGCCACATTCGCCTGTCATTATCTACTATTTATTATGAAATTGTCTTAAAAAACATTAGGTTGGTTATGTATCTACCTACATCTTATTTCTGTGAGTACTATCCACAGAAGATGATTATGCTATATTCTGATTAGAATTAAAACTATGTTTCACCCGTATTGATTGGAGTCTTAACTAATTCTTAGCCTCTGGGGCCATATGTAAATTAATACCCCATTAACACTATCACAACTCTCTAGACACTATGCGTATTTACACTCATGGTGTAGAAATCATGTGCATCAGTGCTTTATTTATTTAAAATGTACTGCTGTAACGTTTTTTGTGATCATATCAATTGAATAAGCTAGAGGCCAGCCTGTGTTTATTAGGTAGTACTGAATGAGTGCCTTTACATCAGCACTACATAGGCAGACCTCAAGGGTGAAACTCCCAACCAATCGAAACACACTGGTGCAATCTTACTATGTTCAATGGGACCTCCCCCTCACACCAAGCCTTGAGAAAGCGTTTCAATCGCGAAACGCGCGTCGGCATCCGTCACGTGCACGCGCGCAGTCAGTATTGACGTGGCAGCCTTCCAAGTTGCAGAACAATCAGCTGTCAGACTGAACGCGTGTACTCCCTTCGATACTGGGCAGGAGTTTATGTGGTGACTCGGCAGCTTATGGTGAGGGTAGGGCTGC
>WSYH01000646.1:5494-21463 GCA_036426205.1 Ascaphus truei
TTTTTTTTCCTCCTGCATCACGGACGCGTGATTGGCAATAACGGCTGCTTAAACTGTATCCTGGACTGCACGAGGAGGCCAGGGGTCCAACCACTATGTATGTATGTGAGTCTTGTTGTACCAATTGCTTTTAAAACTAATAAATGTGTTTTAAACCCCACTGACAACGTGCCTCACTTTCTCTACCTACTCCCCCCCCTACTACCACCACTGGGGAGAGTCCCCATCTGATGCCCAAGACTGGAGTTAGAATCCCACGTTGGTTGCAAACAAAGAAGAGTCTACACTGGGGGGAGATGCAGATGGGTTAATTTAACCCCAAAGTTACCAATTTCCTGCAAGGACTCACACATGGCCGTGTGAGTACAGATATATTTATATATTTATTTCAAAACCCTCTAAACCACCATTACCTGTTGTTGGGAGTGACTGGAATTGCTTAAAGAAACCACATTACCGTGTCCGCTTGCACATGGCCGTGTAAGTGTATTTAATATTTTCACCAACCCCCAGCAATATTGTTGTAACCACATTAATTTTATTGTATTTTATTGTTTTTTATTGTCAAATGTTTTTCTAATCCCACGCTCCCCCATTGCTTGTATGTCTCTATATCTTTAAAAGGGTTCCGGATTAACCCTTCCCTGGGGTTGCAGCAGAGGGGAACTCCATGCTGGCTCAAAGCATCTGTCATAGAGCCGTGGTCTAACTTACTGCCACATTGTAAGCACACCTCATATATTAAGCTTAAGGTAAGCGCCAGGTTTTTTCCTATTGTCTGTGGCAGGAGACCAATTCCTGCAGTGTGCGTACGTGGAGAGGAAGTGCGCTCTCCGGGACTTGGAAGATCGGAGAGCTCGGGGGGCGTATGTGCGATCCCGCATCCACTTCCTTCGGGAGATGGGTCACGGGTCGCGCCTCTTCTACGCGCTGGAGAAAAAGAGGGGAAACCGTAAACATATCACCTGCTTGCTAGCAGAGGACGGTACCCCTCTGACTGACCCGGAGAGCATCCGGGACAGAACCCGGAGGTTTTACACAGATCTTTTCTCTCCGGAGTCCATCCAGCCGGATGCGTGCAGGGTCTTATGGGAGGGGCTTCCCACGGTCGGCGAGGGTGGCAGAGAGCGGCTTGAGTTACCTTTGACTCTGGCCGAGCTCTCTGAGGCTCTTAATCTCATGTCCCACGGAAAGGCGCCGGGGCTAGACGGGCTGACTGTGGAGTTCTTTCGTTTTTTTTGGGAGATGCTGGGACCTGATTTTACCGAGGTCCTGGCCGAAGCCCTGGAGACTGGTGAGATGCCCCTTTCATGTCGGCGGGCAATACTGTCTCTGCTGCCGAAGAAGGGGGATCTCCGCCAGATCTCTAACTGGCGACCGGTCTCACTGCTCAGCACGGATATAAGATCGTAGCCAAAGCGCTCTCGCTGAGGCTCAAGTCCGTGCTGGCAGAGGTGATTCACCCCGACCAGTCCTATACTGTCCCGGGCCAGAGCATTCATGACAACATTTTTCTGGTCCGGGACCTGCTACACCACGCGCAGAGGACTGGTCTGTCACTCGCCCTCCTGTCCCTAGATCAGGAGAAGGAGTTTGACAGGGTGGATCACCGTTACCTCATGCAGACCCTGCGGGAGTTTGGCTTTGGCCCACAATTTGTGGGCTTTCTCCGGATGCTGTACGCCTCTGCAGAGTGTCTGGTAAAAATTAATTGGTCCCTGACGGCACCTTTTGTGTTTGGTCGGGGAGTACGTCAGGGGTGTCCCCTGTCTGGGCAACTATACACGCTGGCTATCGAGCCCTTCCTCTGCCTACTGAGGAGGAGGTTCACCGGGCTGGTGCTGCGGGAGCACAGCATGCGGGTAGTCCTGTCGGCTTATGCCGATGACGTGCTCCTCGTGGCCCAGGACCTAGATGATCTGGAGCGGGCACAAGCGTGCCAAGAGGTCTACACCGCGGCCTCTTCGGCTCGGATCAACTGGTCCAAGTGCTCCGGCATTTTGGTGGGTCCCTTACAGGTGGACTCTTTGCCCCCCGCGTTTCATAATATCTCGTGGGGGAGCGATACTCTCAAATATCTGGGAGTCTACCTGTCTGCTTCGGAGGACCCAGCCCCAGAAAACTTCAGTGAACTTGAAGAACGAGTCATTGCTCATCTGGGGTCATGGGTGTATCTGTCGAGAATGCTTTCCCTTAGGGGAAGAACCCTGGTGATCAACCAGCTGGTGGCCAGTCAGCTTTGGCACTGGCTGATAGCCATGGGTCCGCCCCCCAAATTTATCAACAAGATCCAGAGGAGATTGATGGATTTTCTCTGGATGGGGAAGCATTGGGTCTCTGCGGGGGTTGCGTGTCTTCCTTTGGAGGAGGGTGGACAGGGAGTGGTGTGTGTCCGCTCCCAGTTACATACTTTCCACCTCCAATACCTGCAGAGATACCTATTCGCAGATCCGTCTCCGCAGTGGTGCCAGCTGGCGACCAGTTTCTTTCGCCAGCTGCGCAGTATGAGGTATGACTGGCAACTGTTTATCATCAGGCCCGAGGGTTTAGGTAGAAACCTCTCGGAGCTGCCGGCATACTACCGAGACTTTTTAAAGGCCTGGAAACTGGTCTCCGCGACCAGGAAGGAACAGGCGGCGGGGGTTGATATCCACGCCGAGCCCCTGGGCGTTAGGCGGGGTGCTCTGCTCGGTATCTCCCATCATGGGTTCTTTTGAGTTAACCCTTCTTTTTTAAGTGCACTTTTTACAGTGCACTTGTTGGTTCCCTTATATATTTGTTTGACTGTTTTTTCTTTGTTCTACTTGGCAACAAGTAGAATTGCTGTTTAACTGAATTGCCCGGCTTCGCCGGCCAATCAGTATTAAACCAGATCAAAATAGGCTGCTTCCCTCACCTCAGCACTATCACCTGCTGCTGCGTCACTCACCTCAGCACTATCACCTGCTTCTGCTTTCCTCACCTCAGCACTATCACCTGCTGCTTCCCTCACCTCAGCACTATCCCCTGCTGCTGGTTCACTTCGTTTTCGAATCACCCACTTATCCATCTCTCGGGGAGAAATTTGATTTGTTTTTAAAATGAACTGTTCAAAGTTGGGTCTAGACTCCAACTGAAGGCAGAGGGGCGTATTTGATGGCTGTGTTGCGTCAATGACTCATTCAGAAAGCGGAAATAGAAATCAGCACACAACGTCAGAAAAAGTTTATTTTACTGTGGGAGCTTGCAAGGTGAAATTCCCAGACTTTCATGGCCAGTTTGCCACTCGTGGCGATTGGCGACAGGGTTGCCCACCTCGGCTCTATACAGTTTGAACGGTTACGATGATTTACCACTGAAAGAGATTGAGGCACTCGATTGGGCATAGATAGTTTTAAGGGATTCTGTAAACTTCCCTTTGAGCCCAAAGCTCTCTAGGGTCTGAAATAGATGACGCCAGGTTATCATATCAAATGCTTTTTGTGCATCCAGAGTGAGAGCACAGGCCGATCCGTGGTTGTCTTGGGCAGGGGAAGGTCTATTGGCCTCTCCATAAAATTGAATGGCTGTCAAGAGTTTCCATATATTGGTGACTGAGTGTCTACCCTTTACAAAGCCAGTCTGGTCTGAGTGTATCACGCCATGGAGAAGATGTTTAAGTCTGTCTGCTAGAATTTTGGTGAATATTTTGTAGTCCAGATTGAGACAGGAAATTGGTCGGTTGGAAGCTGGCTCTTCCGGTTCTCTATCTTTCTCTTGGATTAGTTTGATTACTACTACTACTACTAACCGAAACCTACGGGGTTTCCTCCTAATGACATTATTTGATTATATACCTCTACCAGGTGTGGTGTTATTTCTACGGTCATATGTTTAAAATATACAGCCGAGTAACCATCAGGTCCCGGAGCATTAAGTGTTTTAAGCTGTTTAATAGCTCTATAGACTGCCTAATGTTTGGATTATTAGAGAGAGAGGGAGATTGGCCCAGAATTAAAGGGGTTGCACCCCATATGGCCATCCCCTGACCTCACCAGGGAGGCAAGGGGTTAACTGGACTGCGGTCCAGGAATGTGGTTTGCACCTTGCTATGACATGAAAATGTATGTTTCCCTGTTGTAATGTATTTCCACCATATAAATGTCTGTACCACACACACACTGGGATCCATCTGGGAGGACAAGTGTTAATAGCTAGAAAGTGATTATAGCCCTTTGTTAAATTTTCCCGCCTTTTCAGGCACCATTTTGCAGAGTCCCATAGCTGTTTTGGACCTGTTTCCCTTGAAGACCAGCAGGTGGCGTCTGAGAGGAGGAGCAGCGGTTTCCCATTGTAAGTCAATGGGCCCATTGACTTCAATGGAGATTCCTCGACGGCGATCTCCAGGAATAGGTTGGCAGCCGTCCAAACCGCAAAGCCGCAAAGCGGATACTTTATCTGAAAAAGAGCTTTCATCACGATTAGTTCAAGTTCAACGACAAGTGGCGTGGGAATCTTAGGTTCTAGGACACCCAGGAATAAAATTCTTTTTGCCCCTAGCTCCTAGGCCTCCCCTCACTTGACCACAACCAGGTCCAAGAATCCAGGACCCCCGAAAAGGGTCGTGCTGGCTGAGTGGGTTGCGCCATAGGTTTCAATAGCGGCGGAAGAAGCAGCACGAGAAAACGGCTAAGTCCGAAACCCTGAAAACCATAAGCCCATATCTCCGGTTCTGGAGGGTCCAGAGGGCCGAGGTTTGGGGTGCCTGCAGTCACTGTTCCGGCATGACCACAGAACCATTCCCGACCCTCTCCGACCAACCCGACGGAGTATGGACCACCATAAAGGTTCGTGAGTTTTTCCCATAGACTTCAATGGCGGCCGTTTCCCATTGACCGGCTATGGCAGAGAAGCCCCATAGGCTTCAACGGCAGCGGTGCCCCGTTGTAAGTCTATGGTGGCAGACTCCCATAGATGCCAATGGCGGAGGTTCACCATTGAATGTATATAGAGGCGGAGCCTGTTGTTTTCAATGGGGAATAAGTGAAAAACTGAGATTTCTTCTACAGCGGAGAAATTTGTATTAAAAGAATAAGCAGTTTATTTTGTATTTGTGTATATCCGGTTCTGTAGGTCGCAGCGGGCTGAAATTTGGGCACGATGGTGAGTCAGTTCCGGCATTAAGAACTGGGCCATTTCGACCCGCTGGACCTAACCGAACCGGATATTTTAATATGGTTGTATATTCAGAACCATACTGTATTTCAAAGCGGGGACAAAAGCCCGCGAAGATTCCTGCACACTAAGGAATGCAAATGATCAGGGGGGGCGACCCTATGTCTAAGAACCAGGCCCTGATCAAAAGACTCAGCCACTCTAACTGTTTACATGAGGATGGAGAAGCGTGAAGCTGGAGTGGTTTGTAGGTGCTATAACTCACACCTACAAACAAAGAATATCCTGCCAGATCCCCCATCTGGCAGACTGCCCGGCGCCCCTGATTTGGGTGTGGGGCTACAGAAATGAGACCCTCAGGGTCCCAGTACGCATGTGCCATCTAGCTGGGGGGCATGGGTTAATAATGATCCCACGTTTGAGATTGGGTGCAGTTAATTGTTCTCCAATAGTCTGCACTCAATAGTAAGAATAGGGTTGCAAAGATATATACACTGTTGTCAACCCTACAGTCTTTGTCTTCTTGTTACATCTTGATTGATTCCTGATTGCTGGAGAATTGCTATTTGATACTTCTTCATTCCAACCCCTAAGTAAGTGTTACCTTCTTGTCTGTTAATTGTACTATCTTCCTGTGTTCACCTATCTAAGGAATAAATATACCTTATTATATCTAAGCCTCGTTCAGTTCAACCCAGTTATTTGGTGTATATTATATCTTGTCATAAGTTACCGTGACAAGCAATATAATAAACTGGTGGCAGCGGTTGGATTGAACTGAACCTGTATTACAGTTTACTGTGGGACGCTGTAATACAGTGGGAACTCGAGGTGAATTGCGAGTTCCTGGGACTAAAGATATTGAACACACAGTAGTGCAACATTAATCGCAAGTTGTAACACCACCTCACTGTTACGACAGAACCCCTACCAGCTGTGAACCATGAGCGAGGCTGAAGGTTCATCCGTTATCCGGACCCGAGCTCAGCTGCGGGACAAGTGCCGGGAATATGGACTGCCCTGGGAGGACCAAGAGGTCGCACAGATGAAGGAGGCGATCAGAGACCACGAAGCCCGGCTTGCAGAGCCTCAGGATATGGCTCAGCTTGATATATAAACTGTTGTCAACCCTACAGTCTTGGTCTTCTTGATACATCTTGATTGTTACCTGATTGCTGGAGAATTGCTATTTGACTACTTCTTCATTCCAACCCCTAAGTAAGTGTTACCTTCTTGTCTGTTAATTGTACTATCTGGTTGTGTTCACCTATCTAAGGAATAAATATACTTTATTATATCTAAGCCTCGTTCAGTTCAACCCAGTTATTTGGTGTATATAAAATCTTGTCATAAATTACCGTGACAGGTTTTACCTCTATACTTATCTATACCGCCCTTATAGAGACCCGTACTGTGGGTCTCTGGAGTCTATTACTAAATAAGTGGCAGATGTTCTTCCCTGATCTGATAGATCAAGAGGTCCTGGTCAGAGGCTACGGGAGTGCCAGTTCCATTACTCTGGATGCACATTTGAGGGAACTGCAGATTAGGATATTGAATTAGGCATTCCTCACCCCAGCACAACTAAACAAATTTCAACACATTTCTCCAATTGGGTGTAAAAAGTGCGGCAGTACCAGCGCCAATATCTCACATTGCCTGTGGTACTGCAGACAAATAAAGAAATTCTGGAATTAAACCTTAAGGTTTCTAAACAAACTGCTAAAAACAAAGCTTCCCCAGGACTTTAAACCAATGTTATTTGGATATATGGAAGGCTGGAAGACCTTGACGGTCAGTTTGCCGCAGATGGCGGAACTCATTCTCCTTTTGGCACGCAAGCTGATTCTGGTCAACTGGCTAAAACCATTCGCCCCAACAATTAGACAATAAGAATCTTATCTGTTCGCAGTTATGATGAGGGAAAAATTTGACTCGTTTGGAGACAATATGAAAAGAACAGATACATTCCTGAGTAAGTAGGAACCCTTTTTGGACACACTCCCTCCTGATACATTTAAAGAGGTTATGGGCCCCTTTAGATATTCAGACTGGGTGTCCACTGCACTGCTACACAGGTCTTGGGATAGACTAAAGGAACTGTAGGGTGTTGTACGCGGAGGAGTTTGCGGCGAGATGTGAGGACCTGCAGAACGCTTTCTTTCCTCTCTTCTTTCTCCCCTTTTCTTCCCCCCTCCCCATCCCCATCATCATTATTTTTTTTATCATTTAAAGTTCAACAGTTGTTAGAAAATATAAAATGCTGTGAGCTTACGGTTGCCTGAATGTTCACTATGTTTTGCTCGTATTGCATGTTACAACCGTGCTCGCAGATAATAAAGAAACGTTTATAAAAACAACAACAACAAAAACATGTCACGGCCATTAGTACACTTTACCCCTAGGAGAGACTGACCCCATAACCATGTCACTGCCATTAGTACACTTTGCTCCTAGGAGGGACTGACCCCATAACCATGTCACTGCCATTAGTACACTTTGCCCCTAGGAGGGACTGACCCCTTAACCATGTCACTGCCATTAGTACACTTTGCCCCTAGGAGAGACTGACCCCATAACCATGTCACTGCCATTAGTACACTTTACCCCTAGGAGGGACTGACCCCTTAACCATGTCACTGCCATTAGTACACTTTGCCCCTAGGAGGGACTGACCCCTTAAACATGTCACTGCCATTAGTACACTTTGGGTCTAGGAGGGACTGACCCCTTAACCCTGTCACTGCCATTAGTACACTTTGCCCCTAGGAGGGACTGACCCCTTAAACATGTCACTGCCATTAGTACACTTTGCCCCTAGGAGGGACTGACCCCTTAAACATGTCACTGCCATTAGTACACTTTACCCCTGGGAGGGACTGACCCCTTAACCATGTCACTGCCATTAGTACACTTTGGGTCTAGGAGGGACTGATCCCTTAACCATATCACTGCCATTAGTACACATTGCTCCTAGGAGGGACTGACCCCTTAAACATGCCACTGCCATTAGTACACTTTGCCCTTAGAAGGTATTTCCCAAATAAACATATTAAATGGTATATATAGCCCATTGTTATATACACATGAATCATTGTAACATATTTTACTGTCTATTACATATGCACATATATTGCTGTGCTGAGATTTGACATAGGTCAAAGGGTCATCCCTTTTCTAGACAATGTGACAATAAATCAATATTTTTTTATTAACCTTAGGCTGCCCTTATGACGTTCTTTGTACATCATTGGGGCTGGCACGCCCGGGGCCCTTATGAAGTACAGGGAACGTCATGCTATTTTTGCTTGTTTAGTAGGGGGAGATCACGTACACGTCACTGGGGAGAGGTTGTAACCACCAAGGTAGTCTTCTGCCAGTGAGAGGGTTAACATTGCCCCATACCTCTCTTTGCCTTGTCACTATTAATAAATGGTATTGTACAAAACTAACTTGGAAACCGCAAGTCTCCATGGTTTCCTGTTCCTGTCCACCAGAAGATTAATTCTGTACGGATGGCATACTTACGTCGATTAACTGCCTCTGAAATATAGTGTGCGTGCATCTATAATGTATTACAATGGTCACAATCACTAAGTTTAATACTAATGGGATGATGGGTTTTGTGACAATCCTTTGAATTTGGCATGTCGCATGCTTCTAATAACAAGTGAAATATGGCCACTAGATCCCCATCCACAGACGAATGCCATTGGGTCTGTTCTCTGGCGTGAGAAAATAATAGTCCCATGAACTATCAACTGGCTAGATGACCAAAGGTTCATTTGAATTGTAGTGATAGGGGTTCATCCTCGGTTGAGGATAGGTGAACAGTTCTTCTGAGCAGTCAATGGGCCACCCGTGGCATGAGGGAAGAATGATGCTCAACTTTGGTATATAGGTTCATCAATGGTGCCCTAATCCAGTCATTTGTCAGTTGTATTCTGAGCATTGGGTCTATTAAAGATATTCTGATTTGGTCATTGTATCATGCATATTCTTCTCAGTGAGTCAACCAATAATGGCCTACTTTGCTCATTTAGTCAATGAATGATGACATGCTGTAGTCACGTGGTTAATGAGTAATGATATGCTGTAGTTACTTGATCAAGAAGTGATGACGCATTATTTACTTGGGCAATTAATGGTACACTATCCGTTTCCATGGATCAATTAATACTGGCCTGCACAGATTTGGGGGCCAATGAATGATGTCCTTTACTGGTCAGTGTGGCACTATACAGTACTTTGCCCTGGACAGTGGATCAATTGATGCTATGCTATGGTCAGAAGATAAATAAATGGTTGTTGTCAAGGAACGATTCCTAGTCAGCTCAGTGGGTAAAGGAAGGATGATTTACTGTTGAGCGGGACTATGAATGATATCAGACCTGCAGTCACTGAAGGCCTACTCACTCTGATCAGTGTTTTAATTAAAATAGTATAATTACAGTTTGTCGTATTATTTTCTAAACTACTCAATCTGTAGTCTCGGGTGTATGCCTAACTTTCTAAAGCTATGGTCACATGCTCAGCCCTGGTGGAGATGAAATTGCACATCTTGCGTGGTGGTTGAAAAATACTCAACGGACGTCTCGTATTACTGAACACCACCTTGTCTGAGATATTTTTTCACACTGCAGTGGGATGGACAGACGTTCTGCGTTCCTTTAACATAATATTCCTCTCAGTGGAAAAGGCGCTCTTCTCCCTGGTGCTCAGTAGCCTTTTCAAACAACATCCTGGCCGATTCTTCCCGGTCACGAAGAAGAGTGTGTTGATCATGCTGTTGCTGATGGCGATGCACTCCACGATGTAGTAGAGAGCGATGGAGTGTCTCTCCCGCAGCAGGAGGCCGGGGAAGAAGTCCCTCACAATAGCATAGCCGTAAAACGGTGACCAGCAGAGGACATAAGCCGAAAGCACTGCCACCAACACCAACACCGTCTTCCTCCTCTCCCGCAACCGACCTCTGAGCTGCTTCGTCTGAATGCCTGGCAGGTCCTTGAACCACAGCTCATGGCAGATGCGAAGGTAGCACAGGCTCATGGTGACCACAGGAGCAACAAATTCCGCAGCCAGCAGGAAGAGGGAGTAGGATTTGTAGAAGAAGGCTCTCTCGGCTGGCCAGATCTGGCCGCAGAAGATCTTCCCACCAGGCTCACGGGTAACGTCAAAGACGGTTTCAGTGGCAAAGTATGCGGTGGGGACCGCAACAAAGATGGAGGTGAGCCAGACTAGGAGCAGCACACTGCAAGCTGTCTGCAACTTCATTCGCGGCTTCAGGGGGTGTACGATGACCAGATACCTAGGGGATCCAGAGAGAAGGAAGAAAACTAAGGACCTGCATATGAAACTGAATAATCATTTTCCAATGTTATTAATTACTTACCCTCCTCATACTTTAGCTTTTTGGTTAATGACAATGTAATAATTACTTCCCAAGCAGAACAAACATAAAATGTGGAGAGTGACATGACCAGGGAGGCTGCGAGGAAGCCCCCCTCCCTTCCTTTACCAGTACCCACACAAACACATAACGACAGACTCGGTCTGGAGGTATAAAAAGGCCGCGGCTTTTGTTTATTATATAATAATACTGTAACTGCTAGTCGCTGCCAGAATGCTCATTTAATAGGTTAAGTGCAGGGTCAGACGGCTTTGACCCGCTGGCCCCGTCAACCGTAGCCGTGCCCACGTGTGCCGGCCGTTGTCACGCGTCGGCTGGCAGAAATGACCCATCCGCCCCGCCCACTCGCCTCTACCACCGGGCTTATCAGCCTTGCGCCCCGTCTGGCAAGGACAAGCACTTACCCCCCCAACTGCTGCCACCGACGGGTCTATTTAACTCGTCACAGCCAGGAGTAAAGTGAGCGCACCCACTCCCAGCTGTGCCCTTTAAGCTACCCCCTTTGTTCCTCCTCTTCCCGCCACCGGCCGCATCAGTGGCCAATCCGCAGTGAGGGAGGACTTGCCCCCTGGTCATGGTCACCCATCACCTAGGCGGCTAGAAGGGCTGCTTTTTACCTGTAGGAGACGAAGTCCCACAATCTGCCATTCACATTAGGTCACTTTGCGCACAAGCATTAGACACTTACCACACAGATCAGCAGTCAAAAAACTACATGATGTTCAGAAAAGACCAAAGAGGACAAGGAGGGGGGGGAAGAGACGCAGGGGGGAAAAGGGCAAACAAAAGGAAAAAGAACTATTAAGTGATGTCAATAATGTAATTAATATTTCAGGGTTTGATTTGTCGCTGTCGGAGATTTCATTACTCAATAAGGGACTCAAATATGCGCCAACTATGGACATTGACCTCTTTGGCACAGTGGTCGATGTCCATAAGTTTGTGCGCAAGATGGCTTTAAAGAAATTTTATCATCAACCTCATGGAGGTGAGTCCCCGACAGCGACAACTTCAGATGATGATCCCCTGGAACCAACACACATAACTCCAAGCCCACCCCCACCCATAGACACCTTGAGCTCTTTCAGGGATCAATGTGCACTTAAGGATATGGAAGACCTTCTTCTGCAGAGTAATGTAATTGATGAATCACAGTCATATACACTTGGGGATTGGAAATCCACACTAAAAGAAAAATCTATCTTTTACCCAACCTTTATCAAAGGTCCATATCTCACAATGTTTGAGAACCTAGTCATTAGGGACCTTAGAGTACTAGCTCAGGGCTCTTTTTCCCAACTAAGAGGTGATAATTTAAATAAAGGAGAACGTGCTGCTATTAAATCTTTGCAAGAAAATGACATGTTGGTAATTAAATATGCAGACAAAGGGGGCGCTGTGGTGGTTCAGAGTAGGAATGACTATTTCAGGGAGGCATTTCGCCAACTTGGTGATGTGTCATCCTACTCTGAGCTACCACGAGATCCCACAGAACACTTTCTAAAGGAACTCCTAGATTTAGTCGACCTGGGAACAGTTACATATGTTTTGAATAAAGATGAATCAGGGTTTATAATCAATCTGAAACCAGTTATTCCCATTTACCACCATCTCCCAAAGATCCAATACTGGAGACTATTGGCCGACCAGGAGGGTCGACCAAAGTCTTATGGATCTTTAGCAGCACGTTCTAAACATTGGGACCTACTACAAATGGATCCCATCTTATGTGAATACACTAAGCAAGGCCCAAAGTGTGTATATAGGCGTGCCAAAACGCTGGCTGCATTTATCTCACCAAGCGTTATTTCCACCCCATTGGGTAATCCAGACCGTTTCCTGACCAGAGGGTCTTTTAGGTGCAATCAGTGTAACATGTGCGAATTTATGAGACCATCCAGACATGTCTTTTCCCACAATCCACATAAGCAGTATAATATCAATAGCTTCATCAATTGTAATACGAATATGGTGGTCTATTTGATTAGCTGTGGTTGTGGGAAGAGATATGTCGGTAGGACTACAAGAGCTTTGAAGACAAGGATGCAGGAACACTGCAGATTAATTCGGAAAAAAGACCTAGAGCACCCTGTATCAAAGCACTTTTCAGAATGTGACAAGGGGGGCATTAGAATCTTCTCTTTCTTGGGTATTGAGAAAATTACAAAAAAAGAGAGAGGGGGAGATATTGTGAACACCTTGAACTGTAGAGAGTCCTTTTGGATATTTACGTTGAGAACGAGATTTCCCGAAGGGATAAATATAGAGTGGACTATTAACCATTTTTTGAGATGAATAACTAAGTATCTCAACAAATAAGTAGACATCACTAAACATTAATGACACTCCAATCTCTCCCTGATAAAGCCTCCCTGTGCTGGTGAAGACCAGATAGCTCTTTTTGATTTAATCCCCTATCATTGTATAAGATTCATCTTTTTGAATAAGCTGCATATACACGCTAGAAAATTAATTGTTGCCAAATGTTCTGTATAGCAGAAAAAACATTGTTTGCTATAATGTTAATACACAACCTTTGCAATATTCCCTGCTAAAATGATGATAATACAAGATGTTTTGTCTTCAAAGGGATATTGATTGGTTTGTATATTTTGTACTGTATATATTGTTAATGCCATTGTTAATATGAATAATAACTTTCCTCAGGTACCCCACAGAACGAAATGTACAATATGAGTGTCTGAATCAATTATACCTCACTGTCATCACAAGGATGCTCATTTGTTTTTACACGAGTATATTGCATACTTTGTTTTTGTCATATTTTTAATTAATAAAATTGTATGTTTTGATATTGTTGTAATTGGCTGCCCAGTGTCGCTATGTATTTTTGGTGTACATAACCCATCCACGATTTAATTGATTCAACAGCCCTTATTAGTTCATAGAAGTTTGAGTAGACTAATATTCTGTCTGTTATTGTTTGTTACATTATTCCATATATTTTGTTTATTTTTCTCAACTTATATTATATACCGCATGACTGGGGGATACACACCATGCTCCACTTCTTAACTCTCTCCTGTGGGTATCCACTAGGATGATGAGTAGGCTGGAATTTGGATGGTTAACCTCCCTAACATGTGGGTGCAATATGCGCTGTGATGGGGTTAATAATTGGTATTTTTCCTTGTTTTTTGTATCTGAGATCACATTTCCTATTTTTTTGCTGTTTACTATCTAGCGACACGTAGAGGCAGGATGGGGCGGATGCAGCCTCCGTCATATCCATCCTTCCTTTGTGGCACTCCCCCAGGGGCATTCCTCAATAGTGAGTTGGGGGACTGCTTGATGGCTGGTTATCACCTTTCTGGGTCTCGGGGCGCATGCGCCAGATAGTTAGATCCATTGGCTACGATGGAGATGTGACGTCACAGATATCGCTGAGATTTGCAGCCATTACTATTTAAATGTCTGTATACCGTTGGAAGCACTTCTTGATAAAGTGCTAGACACGAAACCGTAGAAGGGCTGCATCCCTTGGTTTTATGATACTTCATTAAAGAATACATCTTTTTGGCCAGACCTGTTCTTCTTTTTGATCGCGGTGCGCTGCATTACTCTCCACTTTGCGCCTGCCTAGGACTGTCCCTTTAAACCAGGGGGCTCAACTCATTAGGTCACTTTGCTCCTACGTGACACTGACCCTTTAACCCATTAAACACGTCCCTGTCACAACTTCCAGGAGAGATGCCTTCAAGATGGCTGCTTAACACCAGAGCTCTGCTTGAGCGTTCTTAATCCACAGCCATCCTCCTTCTACCCACTGCGGAATGTAGGCCAAGTATTATATTAGGAAGTGAGAGGGAAAGATGAGGGGAGAAACTTCACTACACCATCCTAGATAAATTAACTAGGTGTAATCTAGCAGTGAAGGGGTGCTACCGGGGTAGGCAAACATAATTGAACACAAAAAAGGTAGCTAGAGAGTAAAGTGATCTCTTATTGGTGCACACGCTAATTACCCATACATAAGGGGTAGCTTGGAAGTAGCTAGTTTTAATGCAATGTTGAAATAATGGGTAAACATAAAAATATACCTTTAATAATAGAAATATAATAATGATATACTTATATTATTGTAACATGGTTAGTCTATTCTACCTCTCTTTCCCCCCTCTCACATAAGTCTTAGCAGTATAGGCTGTGACAGGCCATTCTGTGGGCTTTTGACCCCCCTCGTGATCCTCTCTGAGTAACAAAAGTGTGTTGGTGACTCATGGCCTGTGTATAGCCTATCAGGTATTTGTACAGACCTTGAGACCTCCCAGTCTGGTTCCTCAGAGAGGCAGTTCTAAATTTAGTTAGTGCTCTCCCACTCGTCCATCAAAGTGGCAGTGTGGGGCCTGACTCTTCTCCCTGTGGGAGAGAGAGGTCAGCCAGACCCTCATGGCTGGCTGGCTCAGGAAGATCTAAGGCTCCACACTATGAGAGCCAGCACCATCCAGAGGCTTGGGATCCTCTGAGACCTATGCACCGCTGTAAGGAAGATCTGCAGTGACTGCTGAATAAAGACCCCTTTGCTTTCCTCATACTCCTGTCTGAGTGTCAGTCCCTGGGCAGGAGGGAAGAAGTGAGCTTTAGTGGGGACTGATCTCTGGGCACCCTAGAGCCCACTACAGCGGGAGGCGCTAAGCACCAAGTAAAGAACGTCAGTGATCATCAAAGGCCTGTCCTGGTCTCCATATCACCGCAGACAACTCAGCTCTCCTGAACCCTCGCAGGTACGCCGCACCACAACACCTGTAGCTGCATCAAGTATCTCCTAGAGGATGGGGGTACATGTGCTACATTATTATTATTATAAAAATAGACTTATTAAAATAAAATAGCTACCAATAATAGCCCTGGTGACACTTTAATATGTTAGAGAGTGCAACTGTGTCACCTGATGGGATCCCCTGGCTCTTGTCGGGGAAGGGTGTATATGAGGCACAGTGCCGTTCTCATATAATCTAGTAACAATCTCTTGTAATGATAGGGTGTTGTTACTAGAGATAATGTGTTCCCAATTATGGCAAACAGTGACTAATATACACATAAAACTGATAGCCTTAGAATGAACTAACATAAAACGCTGCAGTCTAAACCAGGGAGCGCAATCTTTTTTCCCTGCGCCCCCCTGCCGGCTGTCCCCCTCTCCACGTGCCCCCCCCCCCCCCCCCACCCCCTTTACTCGCTCCGGCATTCTGGTTTCATGATGTCATATTGCCATGGTAACGGGACGTCACATGACCCCACAGTGGCATGTGATGCCGCGTTGCCATGGTGCGGCTAAAGACAAGATAATAAAGGGAAGCAGAAACAGGGGATCAATCGACTGAAAACTCCCCTATCCATATTTTCCAGGATTTGTCAAGGATGACTATAGACAGGTAAAGAGGATGACTATAGACAGGTAAAGA
>WSYH01000646.1:21480-90951 GCA_036426205.1 Ascaphus truei
GTAAAAGAGGATGACGGACCGGTAACATTGATTTTACAAGAAAAAGGGAATCGTTATTGGTGGGCCTTTCCTCCGCCTTATGTCAACCAAGGAGGACGATAGACCTCGATTGCGTATCCAGAGGAGTTTTCAGCTTTTCTTTCGGGCGTGGGTCTGGAGCCACACAGTGTAGTAACCGACCTACAAGGCAAATCCCAGAAAAGGGTTTGGATGACAAGCGTCAGCTAAGGGAACGAGTACCGTGAGGACGAGAACAAGTAAAAACCGACCGAGCACCTTAGAGCTTATATGGGGTGATTTATATATGCCCGGTCACCAAGCCGAGGGTCCACCCGCGGATTGAGCCTACAATCCATGGTCCTCTAAGAAGCCCATGTTGAGTGTTATTTTTTTTTGTCTTGTTTGTCTGTTGTCTGGCTCTCTCTGTTCCCTTCTCTTGATTTACAGGTCCGGCCACCAAGACTATTATCTATTCTATGGACAATAAGACTAATGCTACGGAGGAGGAGAGGAGAGTCTGAGATCTGTTTGGAGCAGAGGAAAGAACTTTTGTGAGCCCCGGGAAAAAATAAATCATGATTATGGTTTAAAGTCAAGTAAACAAGGTGCAGGTCGTGGGGGGCGGGGGGTTGGATATTATAGTAGTGGCGGTGAGTTAAGGGGAGCCAGCATGGCGCAGTGTTAGGACGACCCCAGTAGACCTATGCCGCTAGGCCCTTCCAGTAGGGACTGCCGCCAAACGGGAATGAGTGGCTTGATTACACTCATCTTAATTTCAAAGAAAGTTTATTTTATTGTTTTTTTTTTTTCTTGTCTTCACAGTTCCCCCGATTTGGGAAATTCCCCCCCATCCGCCCCTGTTTTTTGGTTCAGGTGTTTCCCATCCCCTTCTAAACCATTTAAAGTTTTTTTATTCACAACTTAATAGGAGAGGGTACAATATAGGAGGAATGACTGTCAACACTTTGAAGTTGAGTTCCTTGACATGTCAAAGGTCTTAATGTATAGTAACCCGGATGACTGATTAAAGAGTTCAGAAATTGAAGCGGTTATTGTCCTCAGTGTCGCGGGTGAAGATGGAAAGGTGGCAGGAACGCGGTTTTATTGCTCAGGAGGATGAACTGGACGTGTCCAATCACGGGGATGTGTTAGTGCGACCGGGGGGGGAAGTCGGTCCATCCACGACCAGACTCACACAGACACCAGCGGCGCAAGGGACGGGGGAGAGCGCGGAACAGATTTTATATGTGTTGTTCCGGCCTCAGGCGGCCGCCTCGGGTCGGCGACCCGCCCCCCCCCAGTCACACCAGTGCAGGCGGCGCGCCCCGCCGGCTTTCGTGCAGGCACTGCCGGGCCCCCCCCCCCACGCCCGCGGCGTCACGACGAGGCCACACACCTGTGTCATCGCGCAGCAGAGCAGTGGCCGCAGCGTCGCGGTGGCCATGGAGGTCAAGATGCGACAGGGCAGGGTAGCGTTCAATGGTGGTCCATGGCCTTCTCAAAGGCCAACTCATTATTTTCCTTTAGTGTGAACATAAACGCGCTAACGAGTGACAATTGATATTTCGAAGTGGGAGAACCATGGAGTCAATGGGGAGATAACTCCAAGATATCGATATAATTGTAGGAGGTTTGACTTATATTCAGATCGGTCCCGGACTTCATGGAAGTGGACAATGTCCACCTTACTATCAGGGCACTTCACAACCTGGACAATGGACTTAAAGGCAGGCACAGAATGTTGAGACTGCTATTCCAAGGAATTTGGCGTGGATGGCTGCGCGGCTGCTGCAACTATAAGGGCAGCGGCGACGTTTCTTATACTCGACCCCCGCATGACTGATTCTAGGATCGATATATATCTCTGTATCTCCAAATATCCGGCTACGTATTTTTGGTCCACTCCGACTATCGGGCCCTAATTACTTGGGTCGGCCCAGCCCCGGGGCCATTTCTTGTTGCCTCCGCCATTCTGCTCAAGCACCCCTCTCTTCGTGCATATTTCATTTGCGGTTAGGATGTACATCGAACTCCTTTTCTATGCTCTATCTTTTGCACCCGCATGAAGATACGAGCGACCCCCCTTGTTTATGGTCTCCCCCTATCCCCATTCGTTTTTCTGGTCACACCCTGGTCCTCCAGCTATAGCCCGTATTCTCTCGTGGTGACGCCCGCCCATATACTGGCCAGCTTCGAGGACGCTTTTCAATGCGCATCACACAGATACGCGCCTCTACCAATGGACCACATCCCCCATATTCATCTTCGGACCACTAAAACGCTAAAAGTTATCTAAGCCCATCCCTCCCCACCCACCGTCCTTTGTGATCTTGTATTTGATAAACATTTTGAACCAGCGGTAATGGTCCGGTAATCAGAGATTACCCATATTGGGGCTTGTGAGAAAGGCCTAAGCGCGCCTAGGGCGTGTTCTCTTAGAACCAGGGGCGATCCATCGTTACGCCCACGGCATCCCCCGTTTTATTGTCCAACCCACATAGCGGGACCCATAGGGGATGGACTCCGTTCCCGCGCTTCAGGCCACCCTCCACACGCGAGGACGTGACTTACACCCCCTTACGATGCAGAGCGAGAATTGCTTAAATTTTATACGGCGCCTTTACGCCTTAGATCATTGACCCCGACTGTTACGTCGGGCCCTTGACCCCACCGACCCCTGGCCTCGCCTATTGCCCCGCCAGCGTCCCAGAGCCCTGACGTTGGCCCACCGCTGCTTACATTGACCCCGCCCCGGGCGCTTACAGATATACACCCCACTAAAAACACCAACGTACCCAAACCCAACACCCAATTAACCATGCAGCTAGAAATCTGCCGCGCGCCCGTGGTCGTCTCCGCCCTCTGACTGCACACATTCGAGAGCTCACTAGACCGGGCCCCACACCATGCATCGATCTAGGTACCACAACTTCAAATCTCCCCACTATAACACCCTTTCTCCACTAGGATTTAGAACCTGGGCTGTTGGATCTGTTTTGTTTAACCCAGCAGCCGCTTCTACTACTCCACCACGAAACCCACCGGGACCTACCCCTCCCCTCCCCCGGTGCCAAAGGCCACCTCTCGTGGTGATCCCTGCCCCTCTTAAGCGGGCCACACAGAACATTCTCCGCGAGTACATTGGCAACCGTTTCCCCCAAAACAAAGGTCGCTCCAGGCCACTTATACCTGCCCTCCACCCATCGATTTGCAACTCTCTCGCCCCATCTACAAGCCCACAGGCAAAACCCCCCAACCCCCACATCACCCCACACCCCCCACAACACCCCCACCCAACCCCAACACCGACTCCATCCTCCTACTCCACACACCACAAGACAACCCAGTTGTCATTATCCACCACAACCCACCACACCGGTCGCGCGGAATTTGTGACGCGAGCCCCGGCTGGTGTCGTACACACCAACCAACACGCCCAAATGATATAGGTTATTGCCGATACCCAATACCCCCCCACCCATCCAAACTTGCAAATTGAAAGCTATGTTGCCGAGTCTTTAGATACGGGGAGAAAGCGTTTGTTAGGATAGTGAGGTGAATTTTCGATAAGATATTAGAGGCGTTTGGTTTCTCAGAGTCTTTTTTACAGGAGTCGTGCTCTCTATCAGTCGCTAACAGCACCCTGAAGATCCCAGAGGGGAGGGGAATCTAATAAAATTAAGAATGGGACTAGGAGGGGGGCCCCCATTCCCCCCCTTAGCTCTGACAATTGAGCCTCTAGCGGCCACCATCAGAGCCTCCCAAATATACAAGGGATACAATAAAAGATGAGTGCATAAAATATCGCTGTTTGCCAATGTTGTTATCCGTACTATAGCTAACCCATTGAATCTCTCCCGAACTTGCAGTCCACCCTTCGGGAGTTTGGTGAGCTCTCTGGATATAAAGTAAACATGGAAAATCCAGAAGCTCTAAATTTGACGCTAAAGGAAAAGAGGTCGAGGTGCTTAAACGGCATGTTGACATAAATTGAAAAAGACCCATTTCAAATATCTAGGGATTATCTTACAGAGATTATAACTTTTTATATAAAATAATTATTGACGCCTGTCTGTCTGTCTGTTCCAGTGCTTTGGTCTGAACCTGTGCCTTGACCCTTGCTTTTACCCGCCTCTCTCTAATCCTGAACTTTGGCTTGTCTTTGGATTCCTGCTCTCTCCTTCCCTGACCACGTGTTACGGATAACGACATTCTTCCCTCTCCAACCCCGGATCATGGCAAGTACCATGACATATCCGAACTCTCCTACCCTGACACGCACTCTAACGACTCTGACTACGCACTCGGACCTGGCTCTGTGGTTGTAGGGCGAAGGTTTATTACATCCCCACCTCAGCCCCGCAGTCTTGTCCTGTTGTGTGAACAGTTCATTTTATCTGGAAACATAAACAACCGAGGATACTAAGCCAATTATGTTGGACACCAAGGAAGCGGTGGTATGGCTGTTCTAAATATTCTAAAATATTTATAGCCTCCCATATGAAACAAATGGTGTTTTGACACTCCCCGAGAGAGTCTATGGCTGGGTGGACCTGGGAGCTCGCTGAAAAACCTGATTGGACTGTCTTCTATGTTGTGGTCTAGCTTCTTGGTTTTAATTTTTTATTATTCTGTTATTGCATTAGACTTATGTTTAAGTCTTGTAATTTCATCCCCACATGAGGTTTGTCGCTGTAGCTGCAAGGATTGGCTCTGCGCTCATTCACGTCACGATCAAGGTGCGGCACACCTGACGCCATAAGCAATGGAGTCCGTTTGGCGGGGATTAGTTATTTATTAACCAATACACTTTGATTACCCACACTCTGACAAAGCGCCTGCTTGTGCGAAACGCGTTACAGTGGTTTCCCACCGGCTTAACGCCATGGTGTCACTCCTATAATAAATTATTAAATCTATTTTTGGCATCGTAGCCCCCACTATCTTTTTCTGCATGCGTGCTCCGTTGTATCAACCCTTGGAATCCCTATATGACGCCTTCAGCGTGAAGCACGCACTGGAACCAGAGAAGCATCACAAAATGTGAGTTATCTTCATTATCTAATACTTGTCACATTTATGTACACAGGCTAGTGTACCATGCCTAGCGTGTGTTTCCATGTAGACAGATGGGGGAGTCAGAGCGTATTACAGCCCTTGATTCTCCTTGCCACTGAGCAGAGAAACATTGTTCATAATAATAATCACCATTCTTATGAGCTTTATCATTGTGAGTTTTCATCGTATTATACTCACGGATGCTGCTATAGTCCTACTGCAATTGCAGGCGTCAGAATTTAACTGGCTAAATATTGCCATGTGTTTCATTCAGATGCCGATGTATCCAGGAACTCTGTTGTATTCTTTACTTATGGTGTTCGTTCTTGTCCTTGCAATTAAAGGACAGGATATGCTAGTGTATCTGGCTGTGCCTGTTTGTTCCCTGCTCTGTAGTCTATGTCTCTATTACTCAGGTCCTGCCTCTGCTCCTGCCCTCCTGTTGCCAAAACCCTGCTTGTGACCCCCGACGTTCCTGCTTGCGCTGCCTCTCCGTCCTCGCGTGTGACCCGTTGTTTCCTGCTTGACTCTGCAGTGTGTGACCCTGAAAACAAACTACGCCGCCTCACCGACCTCAGCCCGTGACCCAAACTCTCCTTGCTGCTCCCCACTGTTCCGGCCATTGAGTGTCACTACCTGCTCCAGGAGGTCCCCCCCTTACACCCTACCTCGGTAATCCGCGTCAAATTAGCTGCAGGGTTTGCGCACCCCTAACCCAGGGTTTACCCGGGCTTTACGGGTCAAGGTTTTGAAGTTTGGAAACATAGAGGAATTCTGACTGCGGGAGATTTATTAGAAAGGACAAATTAATGTCTTTGGGATATGGAATTGCGAGAAAGTCTTGTCTGCCCCAAATGGAGCGTATTTAGGTATATAAGGTCCGACATTTTGTATGTCAGGGCCTCCATGATGAGGAATTTCCTAGATTTACACGATTTGAATAAAATATGCTTTGTTGGTATTACACCCCCAAAGATTGATAAAGCAGATGATTCCCGGGGACCTCGGTATAGAGGGGTGTGGGGAAATTAGGAGATTTGGCACATATATGGTGGTATTATCCAGTAATGCATGGGTATTGGAGGGCAGTTTTGAAACTATATGAAAGATGTGACTGATATCAAAATCCCATAGACCAACCTGATTATCCTAGCTACACCTATGGAAAGATGTGAATCATTATACACAAGATGATTTTACATATTCTCAACAGCGGCTAGATCGTGTTAGCCGCGCTCGGCGGGGAAAGACACCCCCGCCCTCCAGAAAGAGAGGTATTAGAAGGGTCAATGATGTTCAATTAATGGAGAACTTACCTCATTTCTTAATCAAACGACTCAGAAGTATGATAGTTTCTGGAGCCCTGGGATGCTGTGGATAGGGGCGCGCCCCATGGGACGAGAGTGAGAATTTGGGGCCCTGGGATGCTGGACAGGGCGCTTTCCCGGAGGGAGAGAGGAAGAATGGCGCCCTGGGATGCTGGATAGGGGCGCGCTCCCGAGGGAGAGAGGATTTTGGGAGCCATGGGATGCTGGGATATAAGGGTGCGCTCCCGAGGGAGAGAGGATTTGGAGAAGCCCTCCCTGGTATGATCGATAGGGGTGCGATCCTCACTCAGAGGGTGACGAGAGGATATTGGTGAGCCCTCGGAATGCTGGATAGGGGGCGGCGCTCCCTGGAGGAGAGAGGATTTGGAGCCGCTTCGGATGCTGGATAGGGGCGCGTTCCCGGAGGGAGAAGGATTATGGGAGCCTGGGATCTGTGTGATAGGGCAGCGCTCCCGGAGAGGTGAGAGAGGATATGGGAGCCTGGGATGGCTGGAATAGGGGCGCGCTCGTAGAGGGAGAGAGAGTATTGGGAAGCCTGGGATGCTGGATAGTGGGCAGCGCTTCCGAGGGGAGAGAGGGAGAGGATTGGGAGTCCTGGGATGCGGATAGGGGCGCGCTCCCGGAGGGAGAGAGGATATGGGTAGCCTGGGATGCTGGATAGGGGTTGCTCTCCGGAGGGAGAGAGGATGTGGGAGCCTGGGATGCTGGATAGGGTGCGCGCTCCGGAGGGAGAGAGGATTGGAGCCTGGGATGCTGGGGGTACGGGTGGTGACGAGGCTATCCCAGGTAGGGGGAGACCCGGATGAGCGAGTTTGATGGGGAGCACTGGTGATGCTGGGGTAGGGGCGCGCTCCGGGAGGGAGAGAGGATATGGGAGCGCCTGGGATGCTGGGATAGGTGGAGCTCCGGATAGGCGAGAGAGGAGTTTTGGGAGCCGCTGGGATGCTGGATAGGGGCGCGCTCCCGGAGGAGGAGAGTGGAGTTTAGGGAGCCCTGGGAGGCTTGGATTAGTAGGGCGGACCGGAGGGAGAGAGGATTTGGGGAGCCTGGGATGCTGGATAGGGGCGCGCTCCCGGAGGGAGAGAGGATTTGTGAGCCCTGGGATGCTTTGAGAGGGGCGAGGCTCCGGAGGGGAGAGGATATTGGAGCCCTGGGAGTGGGATAGGGGCGCGCGCTCCCGGAGGGAGAGAGGATTTGGGAGCCCTGGGATGCTGGATAGGGAGTCGCCTCCCGAGGGAGAGAGGATATGGGAGCCCTGGGATGCTGGAATAGGGGCTGCTCCCGAGGGAGAGAGGATTTGGTGAGCCTGGGATGCTGGATAGGGCGCGCTCCGGAGGAGAGAGGATATTTGGGAGCCCTGGGATGCTGGATAGGGGCGCGCTCCGCGAGGGAGAGAGGATTTTGGAGGCCCTGGGATGCTGGATAGGGTGCGCTCCCGGAGGAGAGAGAGAGGATATTGGGAGCCTGTGGATGCTGGATAGGGCTCGCCACCTGAGGGATAGAGGATATGGGCAGCCCTGGGATGCTGGATAGGGGCGCGTTCCCCGGAGGGTAAGAGGATTTGGGAGCCTGGGATAGCTGGATAGGGGCGGCTCCGGGGGAGAGAGGATATGGGGAGTCCGCTGGGGCTATGGGATAAGGGGTCGCGTCCTCCCGGAGGGAGAGAGAGAGGATATGGGAGCCCTGGGATGCTGGATAGGGGTGCGCGCCCGAGGAGAGAGGATATGGGAGCCCTGGGATGCGGATAGAGGGCGCGTGCAACCGGATCAATTTGTGGGGATGATTGCTTTTGGGGGGAGACGTCTCTGTTTTGGTTGCGCAGTGTGCTTCATGTTTTATGTTCAGTGCGATGAGGTGCTTTCTGGGGGCGAGCGTTGATGGGGGGAGAGGGGAGAAAGGGGAGGGAATGAGGCAGGAATACAACATCAGCAGGATGGATAAGGGAGACGTGGGGCGATATCACTATGAGGGGCTCATGTCTCTTGGTAATGGGTTCTGATGTGGGACAATTTGTTTTGAGGTGTATTTGGCTATTCGCGCTTGTTGTGGGCCTCTGTCTCTGTATCTGTGGAGAGCGATTGGAGGCAATAACCTGCGGCAGCCTCAGTCTGCTGTACGAGGGCCTCTCGGAACACCCTGTTTCCCTATACGGGCTGTTAGACAGCCCTGCGCTTCATATTTCAGTCCAGGGGTTTAACGGGAGAGAGGATGAAGAACATCATAATCTGAGGCGGTCGTGGTTGTCGAGATAATTCTGGCAATGCTCCGTTAAGAATCTGGGGGTGGCTCTTCTGCTGACAATTTTCTAGCGTTACAAGGGATAGATGTCTTTTTGGGATAGAAATGGTGGAGTGGTGCCCGGGCCAAATGGTTCTCCCAATTGGGAAAGTTATTTGTTAGAAGGGGCTGTTCCCTTGTGGTTCAGACGGGTTTTCTATGGAGTTTATCCGGGAGCCATAAGGAAGGAAGAGTGGAGTAGCAGGAGGTCTTGATGGTGCAATGGGCACAAACGGGAAGCAAAATGTTGAATTTTGGAAAGTATAAGTAGGGGCTTATGGGGATGAGGGTTGCCCCCCCCCCCCACCCCCTTTACTCGCTCCGGCATTCTGGTTTCATGATGTCATATTGCCATGGTAACGGGACGTCACATGACCCCACAGTGGCATGTGATGCCGCGTTGCCATGGTGCGGCTAAAGACAAGATAATAAAGGGAAGCAGAAACAGGGGATCAATCGACTGAAAACTCCCCTATCCATATTTTCCAGGATTTGTCAAGGATGACTATAGACAGGTAAAGAGGATGACTATAGACAGGTAAAGAGGATGACTATAGACAGGTAAAGAGGATGACGACCGGTAACATTGATTTTACAAGAAAAGGGAATCCGTTATTGGTGGGCCTTTCCTTTCCGCCTTATTGTCAACCAAGGAGGACGATAGACCTCGTTGCGTTATCCAGAGGAGTCTTCAGCTTTTCTTTCGGCGCTGGGTCTGGAGCCCAAGTGTAGAACGGACCTACAAGGCAAATCCCAGAAAAAGGGTTTGGATGACAGGTCAGCTAAGGGAACGAGTACCCGAGGAGCGAACAAGTAAAACCGACCGAGCACCTTAGATGCTCTATGGGTGATTTCTATATGCCGGTCACCAAGCCGAGGGTCCACCCGACGGATGAGCCTACAATCCATGGTCCTCTAAGAAGCCCATGTTGGAGTTTTGTTTATTTTTTTTTGTCTTGTTTTCTGTTGTCTTGTCTCTCTCTGTTCCCTTCTCTTTGATTTACAGGTCCGGCCACCAAGACTATTTATCTATTCTATGGACAATAAGACTAATGCTACGGAGGAGAGAGGAGAGTCTGAGATCTGTTTGGAGCAGAGGAAATAACTTTTTGTGAGCCCGGGAAAAATAATCAATGATTATGGTTTAAAGTCAAGTAAAACAAAGGTGCAGGTCGTGGGGGGGGGGGGGGATATTTAGTAGTGGCGGTGAGTTAGGAGCCTAGCATGTCCGATGTTAGGACGACCCCAGTAGAGCCCTATGCCGCTAGGCCAGTCCATGTAGGGACTGGCCGCAAAACTGGGATGAGTGGCTGATTACACTCATCTTATATTTCAAGTTTATTTTTATTTTTGTTTTTTTTGTTCTCCAAGTTCCCGATTTGGGAAATTCCCCCCCCCCCCCTGTTTTTTGTTCAGTTCCCCCCTTTCCCTACAACCATTAAAGTTTTTTATTCACAACTTTCACATGAGAGAGAGAGGTACAATATAGGAAATGACTAGTCAAACACTATTGAAGTTAGTATCCTTGAATGTCAAAGGTCTTAATAGTAATAGTAAACGTAGACTGGCATTAAAAGAATTTAGAAAGTTGAAAGCGGATATTGTTTTTCTACAAGAGACATTTCGATTCCCAAGAACCCCCTAACACTTTTAGCAGGACATATCCTATCACATTCTATTCGTCTTTCACCAGTAAGAAAAGGGGGGGTTGCCATTTTGATAAAACAGGGTATCCCGTTCCAGACACTGGAGGTCAAGAGAGACCAGGGAGGGAGGTCACTGGTGGTCCATGGCCTTCTCAAAGGCCAACATATTACTTTAGTGAACATAAACGCGCCTAACGAGGGACAAATTGATCTTCTAAGGGAAACATTGGAGTCAATGGGGATAACCAAGAACAGCTATATATTGTAGGAGGTGACTTTAATATGGTCCCAGACCTGGACGTGGACAAGTCCACACATCCAGGGCATTCACACTGTGCAATGACTTACAGTGCAGCACAGAAATGTAGATTGCTATTCAAAGAATTTGGCCTGTTGGATGGCTGGCGCTGCTCACATAAAGGGCAGAGAGATCGTTCCTTCTACTCGCCCCCGCATGACTCGTATTCTAGGATCGATAATATCTTTGTATCTCCAAATATCCTGGAAGTATTGGTCCACTCAGATATAGGGCCTATTACTTGGTCGGACCACGCCCCGGTGGCCATTCTGTTTGATCCGCCATTCGCTAAGATTCAGTCATTTCATTGGAGGATGAATGACTCTTTACTAAATTATCCAGAGATCAGCGCACAAATTGGAGACTCCCTTAAAAATTATTTTCGGTCAAACAATGGGTCTTTAGACTCATCAGCGACTCTGTGGGAGGCACATAAGGCCACGATTAGAGGACAGCTTATTTCAATAGCATCACACAGAAAGAGAATAAAAATGGAAAAACAAAAATATTTAACGGAAAAAATTATAAAGTTATAAAGCCCACATAAAAAAACCCGTCAAGGAAAGTATATAACATTTTGAACCAGGTAAGGGAGGAATTTAAGAGATTACAATTGGAGGATGTAGAGAAGGCCCTTAAGTGGACTAGGCAGATGTTCTATAACAAGGGAGATAAGGCAGACCGTCTATTTGCAAACAAACTTAGAGGGATCAGGGCGAGGGACTCAGTTCCCGCTATTAGATTAAAAAGCGGAGGAGTGACTTACAACCCTTCAAAGATTGCAGAGGAATTTGCTAAATTTTATACGGATCTTTACGATCTAGACAATTCGACCCCGAATGCTAAAGTCCCGGGCTTGAACCAGATTGAGGATTATCTGAGAGATTGTGCCCTCCTGAAATTGACAGAGGAAGATCTTAAGATTTTAAACGCAAAAATAACTCCGGTAGAACTGGGAAAAGTGGTCGGCTGTTTGAAACCATCGAAAGCTCCGGGCCCATATGGTTTCTCAAATCTCCACTATAACATTTTTATTAGGAATTTTAGAACCTTGTCTGTTGGATCTGTTTAATGATTTTCTCAGCGGAAAACAAATCCCTCCACAGGTGACAAAGGCCAATATAGTGGTGATCCCTAAAGAGGGAAAGGACCCGTCATGTTGTGGTAGCTACAGGCCACTTACTGCTTAACACGGATTTGAAAATCTATAGCAAAATTCTAGCCAACCGACTCCAATACTCCCAAGACCAATTCATTATGATCAGGTGGGATTTGTGAGCGAGCGCCTGGAGTCAGATAACACAAGAAAAATGATTAATGTTATTGATCAAATACACAAATGCAAATTGAAAGCTATGTTGCCGAGTCTAGATACGGAGAAAGCGTTTGATAGGATAAGGTGAGATTTTCTAGATAAGATATTAGAGGCGTTTGGTTTCTCCAGAGTCTTTTTACAGGGAGTCCGTGCTCTCTATCAGTCGCTAACAGCTACCCTGAAGATCCCAGGAGGGGAGGGGAATCTAATAAAAATTAAGAATGGGACTAGGCAGGGGGGCCCCCATTCCCCCCTTCTTTTAGCTCTGACAATTGAGCCTCTAGCGGCCACCATCAGAGCCTCCCCAAATATACAAGGGATCAAAATAAAAGATGAGTGCTATAAAATATCGCTGTTTGCCAATGTTGTTATCCGTACTATAGCTAACCCATTGATATCTCTCCCGAACTTGCAGTCCACCCTTCGGGAGTTTGGTGAGCTCTCTGGATATAAAGTAAACATGGGAAAATCAGAAGCTCTAAATTTGACGCTAAAGGAAAAGGAGGTCGAGGTGCTTAAACGGCATGTTGACTATAAATTGAAAAAGACCCATTTCAAATATCTAGGGATTATCTTACCAGAGATTATAACTTTTTATATAAATATAATTATTGACGCCTGTCTGTCTGTCTGTTCCAGTGCTTTGTCTGAACCTGTGCCTTGACCCTTGCTTTTACCCGCCTCTTCTCTAATCCTGAACTTTGGCTTGTCTTTGGATTCCTGCTCTCTCCTCTCCCTGACCACGTGTTACGGATATCGACCATTCTTCCCTCTCCAACCCCGGATCATGGCAAGTACCATGACATATCCGAACTCTCCTACCCTGACCCGCCTTAACGACTCTGACTACGCACTCCGGACCTGGCTCTGTGGTTGTAGGGCGACGGTTATATACATCCCCACCTCAGCCCCGCAGTCTTGTCCTGTTTGTGTGACAGTTTCATTTATCTGGAAACATAAACAACCGAGGATAGCTAAGCCAATTATGTTGGACACCAAGGAAGCAGGTGGTATGGCTGTTCTAAATATTCTAAAATATTATATAGCCTCCCATATGAAACAAATGGTGTTTTGACACTCCCCGAGAGGAGTCTATGGCTGGGTGGACCTGGAGAGCTCGCTGAAAAACCTGATTGGACTGTCTTCTATGTTGTGGTCTAGCTCTGGTTTTAAATTTATTATATTATTCTGTTTATTGCATTAGACTTATGTTTAAGCTTGTAATTTCATCCCCACCCTGAGGTTGTCGCTGTAGCTGCAGGATTGGCTCTGGCGCTCATTCACGTCACGATTCAATGGTGCGGCACACATGACGCCATAAGCATGGAGTCACGTTTGGCGGGGGATTAGTTATTTATATAACCAATACACTTTGATTACCCACACTCTGACAAAGCGCCTGCTTGTGCGAAACGCGTTACAGTGGTTTCTACCGGCTTAACGCCATGGTGTCACTCTATTAATAAATTATTTAAATCTATTTTGGCATCGTAGCCCCCACTCTCTTTTTCTGCATGCTGTGCTCCGTTGTATCAACCCTTGGAATTCCTATATGACGCCTTCAGCGTGAAGCACGCACTGGAACCAGAGAAGCATCACAAAATGTGAGTTATCTTCATTATCATAATACTTGTCACATTTATGTACACAGGCTAGTGTACCATGCTCTAGCGTGTGTTTCCATGTAGACAGATGGGGGAGTCAGAGCTATACAGCCCTTGATTTCTTCACCTGCCAGAGAGAACATTGTTCATCATAATAATCACCCATTTTATGAGCTTTATCATTGTGAGTTCTCATTTATACTCACGGATGCTGCTATAGTCCTACTTCAAGCAGGCTCAGAATTTAAGTGGCTAAATATTGCCATTGTTTCATTCAAGATCCAGATGCACTGATATCCAGGACTCTGTTGTATTCTTTACTTATTGTTTCTGTTCTTGTCCTTGCAATTAAAGGCAGTTGCTAGTGTATCTGGCTTGTCCCTGTTTGTTCCCTGCTCTGTAGTCTATGTCTCTAGTCTCAGTCCCTGCTCTGCTCCTGCCCTCCTGTTGCCAAACCCTGCTTGTGACCCCGACGTTCCTGCTTGCTGCCTGCCTCCGTCCTCTGCGTGTGACCCCGATGTTCCTGCTTGCCTCTGACCTGCGTGTGACCCTGACATACCAACTAGCCGCCTGCCACCGACCTCAGCCCGTGACCCCAACTCTCCTTGCCTGCTCCCCACTGTTCCGGCCATTGAGGTCCTACCTGCTCCAGGAGGCTCCCCCCTGACACCCTACCTGGTATCCGCGTCAAATGACGCTGCAGGGTTTGCGCACCCCTAACCCAGGGTTTACCCCGGGCTTTCAGGGTCAAGGTTTTGAAGTTTGGAAACATAGAGGAATTCTGGACGCGGGAGATTTATTAGAAAAGGACAAATTAATGTCTTTTGAGGAATTGACGAGAAAGTCTTGTCTGCCCCAAATGGAGCTATTTAGGTATATACAGGTCCGACATTTTGTATGTCAGGGCCTCCATGATGAGGAATTTCCTAGATTTACACGATTTGAATAAAATATTGCTTTGTTGGTATTACACCCCCAAAAGATTAAAGCAGATGATCCCGGGGACCTCGGATAGAGGGGCTGTGGGCAATTAGGAGATTTGGCACATATATGGTGGTATTATCCAGTAATGCAGGGGTATTGGAGGACAGTTTTGAAACTAATGAAAGATGTGACTGATATCAAAATCCCATTAGACCCAACCCTGATTATCCTAGCTACACCTATGGAAGATGTGAATCATTATACACAAAGATTGATTTTACATATTCTAACAGCGGCTAGATGCGCTGTAGCCGCGGCGTGGAAAAGACACCCCCGCCCTCCAGAAGAGAGGTTATTAGAAGGGTCAATGATGTTCAATTAATGGAGAAACTTACCTCATTTCTTAATCACACGACCAGGAAGTATGATAGGTTCTGGGAGCCCTGGGATGCTGGATAGGGGCGCGCTCCCGAGGGAGAGAGGATTTGGGAGCCCTGGGATGCTGGACAGGGGCGCGTTCCCGGAGGGAGAGAGGATATGGGCGCCCTGGGATGCTGGATAGGGGCGCGCTCCCGAGGGAGAGAGGATTTGGGAGCCCTGGGATGCTGGACTATGGGAGGAACCCCTGTTATAAGAACACCTCATAGCCCTGATGTGCCCCTTCCTATGGGAGGAACCCCTGTTATAAGAACACCTCATAGCCCCGATGTGCCTCTTCCTATGGGAGGAACCCCTGTTATAAGAACACCTCATAGCCCTGATATGCCTCTTCCTATGGGAGGAACCCCTGTTATAAGAACACCACGTTTATATGAAAATCATCTGATAAAGCCAACATTCCCCTATATATAGGAGTAACCACTATTATAAGAACACCCCCTTAACAAAAACATCTCATGCACAGCCCGGCGTGCCTTTTTCTATGTGAAGAACCCCTGTTATAAGAATATGCTTTTATAGGACCTTCTCACAACCCAGTCTTGTCCCTTTCTATGAGATAAAACTCTGTTAAAAAAAAACAAATATAAATATATATTTCTCTTGTAGGAGCATTATTTATTTTATACATTTATTTTATGGAACTTTTTTTTAATAATAAAATGTTGTTATTAAATCTCCTCTTTGTAAACATTGACTATGAATATAACATTGTATAGCTTTACCTAACACAAACAATGGACAGTATTGAAGAGGTAAAAAATATAATCTTAAAGCAAATGATACAATTATTATAGAAATAAATACATTCAACTATGTTTTATGTATGTAAATACAATTATAAAAAGACATATTCATTCCAATTGTAACATTTATAAAGATAAACAAACACATAAACATTGTTTTACAAAGGAAGATTATGAAGTTAAATCAATTGATAACATTTTCAGACAAACAAATATGTAGAATATTAAAAACAAATGATAAAGTTAAATAAAAATTAGATTAGTACATAAAAAATGTGAAATGATAGAATACCTTTTCAGATAAACATTACAGAATGAATGCAAAAAATGTTATACAATTATTATGAATAATAAATAATAATAGAAAAACATTGATCACACAATGTTCAGATAGTGAGGATACACAGGAATACCTTATGTCTCTGAAGGTGAAGCTGGTGTGATGGTCGGTGTGGAAATCACGGTATATTCTGCAGAGAAGGTCCGGTGTGAGAGCAGGGTAATGTGTATACAGTGTGTATGAGCCTCTGTGGTGTGATGAGAAGTCTTCGGTCGGTCAGTGTTTGTGACCTTGGGTAAGTCACTTTATATCATCGTGGTACACAAATTAGGGTGTTACCTTGCCGGGCTAGGTGTGTGAAATATGTGTTGTGTAGGGTCTGTGTAAGGCAGGTGTTGTTAAGGTGGAGTGTAAGATGTGGTGTGTGTCTGTGTGTCATTATAAGTGCCTGTGCTTCGTGTGTGTCTAAGTAAGTATCCGTGTTTGTGTCTGTGACTTTAAGTCGGTGTGTGACTGTGTGTGTCTCTGTGTGTATGTTTGTCTGTGTGACTCTGAGTATATGGGCTGTGTGTCTCTAAGTGTACTGTTGTGTTTGTCTGTCTGAAAGTAAATAGGACTGTGTGTTTCTAATTGTCTGTGTCTGTGTTGGTCTAAGTTTGTGCTGATCTCAGTATGTGTGTGTCTGTGTGGGTCAGTGTGTATTGTCTCAAAGTGTGTGCCTGTGTGCAATTGTGTGGTCTGTATGTGTGCTGATCTCACTGAGTGTCAGTCTCTGTGTGTATCTTTTTATTTGTGTGTCTGTATTTGTGTGTGTGCTGTTCTCAGTGAGTAAGTGTGTGTGTGTGTGTGTGTGTGTGTGTGTGTGTATCTGTGTCTGTGTGCAGTTCTCAGTGAGTAAGTGTGTGTGTGTGTGTGTGTGTATCTGTGTCTGTATTTGTGTGTGCAGTTCTCAGTGAGTAAGTGTGTGTGTGTGTGTGTGTCTGTGTGTACCTGCATACCTCTCAAGCTGCAGTCTGGAGATAACCGCAGCTGCAGCAGCAGGTCAGTGAGATGTGATGAAATCAAAGGGGACATTATAGAGACACTAATGAGAATCACACACAGTTATGTATAACTGGCATCCACACATACACACACTCGTACGGATATACCTACACACAAATATATACACATATAGGCATACACCTACGCAGCCTTGAACACTCATACAACTATATACTAACATGACAAAGTTATACACACTATAATGTAACTATATACAAACACACACAACTGTATACAGGCAGACATACAAACATACACTCACATAACTGTATTCATTCTGATACACCTAGCTTTATACATACACAGACAAGCACCCTCATACAGCTATCTATATATATATATACACACACCCTCATACATATATATATCTATATATATATAGATATATATAGATATATTCATAAATGAATAGACGATACCGTTCTGTGGCTAACAAAATGCTTTTATTTGTGTGAGCTTTCGAGATACACTGATCTCCTCTTCTGATGATGTTACATTGAATAAAGCAGCAAGCTTAAACTTACAAACACTGCATATACTGTAGTTATGTTATCTGTGACTGAAACCTAACACCCCCCCCTGTGTAGTATATGATTGTCATAAATCGCATACTACACGGGGGGTGGGGGTGGGGGTGGGGAGGTGTTAGGTGTGATTTGGACCAAACACGTCATATTTCTACGCCAGTGACCTCTCCAAGCAAAATCCTGACATATGGTAATGTAATGTTTAGGGATTTCTGTTTTATCCTGTTATTTCAAGAAACTGTTTTGCATTCACTGTAATTATATGTTCTTGTAATTATCTTTTCTATAATGTAAGCACTGTATGTTTACAGTATATATATAAAAACATTTAATAAGTGATGCTTTGGGACTCTGAATGGACTGTTGCACGCTCTGGAGAGAGTATTTATATTTTCAGACACTTTTTGCTACAACAGATTTTTGTGTGTTAAGTGCATAGTTATTTTTATAATAAACAGGGATGAGAGAGAGAGAGGCGCCAGCTCCATAGGATAATACTGTATGCAATATTTATTAAAGAGAAGAGAGTAGTCACCAGGACTTGCACTCACATAATGGGTAAAAGTAACATTCAGTTGAGAGAAAGCTGTAAGCAGATGCATCAGCTGGGGAGCGGATCTGAAGATAGTACAAGGCGTTGGTTATCAGTTGTGTCTCTGCCTTAGGGTGTACTTATCTGGGGTAGTTGAGGTCCACAGCAGGGCTCCTTGGTTTCCCCGATGCCAGCAATGTGATGTTTGCGTCACCGTTACACCGCGGATAATATCAGGGGTAGAGTCACCTCTCAGCGCATTGATCCGCTCCTTCACTTTGCCCCAAAGGTCTATCCTTTACTCCCTTACTCCCTGGTAGAGTAAGGGGCAGTATCTCACTCCCCTGAGGGAGAGGAAGGAAGGTGGCCAGAGCCCTTGCGACACACTTCCAACAACAACTAAATTTGGATCTGCCGTCCTTTTTGTACCCAAGGGGAGGGTCCTAGGTCTGAGCCCCTGATAGGGCAGCAAACAGGCCTTATGCCCACCCCCTGTCACTCAAGGGAGTTGTTTACTGCTGCAGCAGCAAGGGCATAGATTTAACCCTAACACTGTCTGCGCTGGTACCAGGGCTTATGTGTTAGGTAGGGCAGATTAGTAGCCAAGAGGATACATGGCTAAACACTCCCCCTGATGGAATCTCACGGACCCCGCTGAGAACCCAATTTGCAGACCATCCCTAAATTGAATAACATGGGACAATGCATAACAGTTCATAACATAACATTTCATGACATAACATAAAAGAATACACCCGGATCCCTCCCTAACATGGAGAAACCGCACCCACTTCAATAATAGTAGTACTTTGTGTTAGGTTTCTTAACTAACCTGCCCTCCCCATTGGGAACATTAACGGAATACACTCTCTTCGGACCCCGTTCAGAGACATACTCCACCCAGTCCATATAGATGTTTCTCCCCACCCGCCATTCTCGCATGAGGTAACATAGCTTTTCCTCATTGTAGTTCCTAGAGATACCGCATCCCTCAACCACTCCTCTCTGTTGGCCTCTATTTCCCTCATTATGGGCTCAGGGACTTAGGGATAATCAAACCCATGGGACTGAAGGTACCTCTGAACTATTAATCTGTCAGCCCAGGTGAGTTTGGTTAATTTCTGGCCACAGGCCTGGCCCGGTAGCACCCAGAATAGTGGTTCATGCGTGGGCTGTCCTTGATATGTTATTGTTAAACCGGTTGGTTGTATCAACCCTAGTTTAAATTCCCTATCTCTTCGTCTGAGAGCCTCTGCCATCTGTTCCTCAGAGAGCTCCCCTTCCTCCCACCAATGATCCATGATATCCCCGCTGAACAGCAAGATCCGTATCCGGTTCATATGATGAACATACCTTTGAAACATGGGGTCCCACCACGGCAATACTTTCCCCACATTTGCATTATACATAGATACATCAGACTCGGAAGCTGCCCTAGAGAGTGTTCCTGACCTTTCTTACCCTTCACTAGAAAATATCACATATTCTTGCATCCCACCCCCAGCAGGATTATCATCAAACCCAGCTCAGTTTCTCCAGTCCTGGGAAGATTTCGTTACCCTTTGATTGTCCTGGGCAATATGTGTGGAAGCCTCAGGCACAGCAGTGTGTTCAGAGGTGCCAAGCACATTAGGCCAACACTGTATGCTGATCAGGGTTCGTAGGGACCTTACGTCCTCGGCCATTGGCTCGGTCATGGTGCCGCTGAAAGAATAAGTCAGTCGGGGCCTTACTCACCGGAGCGGGTGTACCAAGGTCCTCCTCCGCCCCGGCGGTCACCTCAGTGATGACCACATCCGGTCGCACCAGAAGGGTGTTGATGTCTGTGGTGCGGAAAGAAGTACCGTCCGGTACCACTCCGATTGAACCCTCCGCTGGAACCTGGGAAGGAAATTCATCCTCACCGCTTCGACGGTCCTGGGCATGGGTCTACCGGCCAGGAGCAGGCACATCCGACGCCGCCTCACGAGGAACCTCGAAGGCCTTGGTGCTCCTCCGCTCAGGTTGTGCTGTCGCCTTCGATGACGTCACAGATACGGGACTCAGCTCCCGCTCACCATTGGGGGTTGGCATCTCCACGGCAGCAGCACTTGGGTGACAATCCGGCCGGAGCATCACGATGGAGCGCCCCCCTTCACTTTCTTCCGATGTAGCATTGGACACGCCTCTGGGGAAAAGGACCGGGACACCACCAGCGGAAGTGCCTCAGCCTCCTCCTGGGCGGTTATCTCTCAAGGTAAATTTCTTGAATAACCCGGGCCAGAGACACACGGTTCTCTTGGAGCATCCGCTCCTGATTCCACAGTTCATGCATCATGCGGGTGTAGGTAGGCCCGCGCTATCTCTGTGCGGCTCGGTGTGACTGGTAGCCCCACCTCAGGGTTAAGATGGGGAGTCCCGCACCTCTTACACCTTGACTCCAGGCTCACCTCTCCCCCAGGAAAGTCACAGATGGAACAGATGCACTGTAGGAAGTCTTCCCCCTATATTCTCACAAGCAGGAAGCCTCCTGGCAGGGTATATTGTGAGATCGCACACTCAGCCATAATAGGGATGATTCAAACAGGAACAGTTCGTAGTTAGCTCCTGCTTTGCTGACTCACCACGCGCAACTGAGGGTGCGGTAGCTCACATCCAGCTACGACCCTAGTGGTGACACATTACTTGACTCCTCCCCCTGGGGGATCCAGGAGCACAGGCACGTTATAGATAGGCGCAGCTTCACTTTCGCCCTAAGTCACTCACAGTAGGTGGGCGCGGCTTTGCTTTTGCACCAAGCCCAGCCCTTATTGTGGGCGGAGCTTCATTTTCGTGCTGAACCAAGCACAATTTTGCAACAGAAAGCTTGCAACTTTGAAAACCTCCCAACGCTGTCCTCCCGATTTTGGCGGGAACCTCGGATTGTACCTGGACCTCTGCCTTGTTTGGCCCTTGACCTCAGCTTGTATTTGGACTCCCACCTTCTCTACTCCTGGACCCCGGCTACGCACAACGACCACCCGACTTCTCCAATCCTGACCACGGCGAGTATCACGACCAATCTGACCTCTCCTACCCTGACCCGACTACACGACTACCACTCTGCACTCCGGACGCGGTTACGTGGTTGTAGGTCGGTGTATACCAACATCCCCACCTCAGCCTCACGGTCCCGTCCTGTTTGTGGTGAGGACCCATTACAAAAATAGAGGCTTTGGCCTCCCGATCTTCGAGTGCCGCCCCCGCCCCCGGGACGCTACACATACATGAACAGTTCAGATAGAGCACTCTGCGGCTCCCTGTGCTGGGGGCTGCTTAAGTATTCGCTGCAGTTCTTCAAACGGAGGTTCTAGGCTGCATGAGGTCAAGCACCCCTCCTCGGACACTACCCGCCATACTGTGAACAGAATTACTAGTGGTTGGACCCGTGATGCCATAGTCCCCTTCCGAAGTTTCTGGGTCCCCTGGATCCCAAAACACCCCCAGGAGCCCTACACATCAGTCCTCTGAAAATGGCCATGATACGGTGGTTTTCAATCACCTCTCAATTTGCCATGAACTAGAACATATTAGGGAGCAGCACAGGCTGCAGTTCCACTGGCGGGGAAGCTGGTCCCCTGCTGGGTGTCATATTCTCTAGCCTGCTGTACCCATGCTTGGCCACCGGGACTGCTGCCACTCTAAATGTCTTGTTATAGCCTGCAGTACCTAAACTTGTCCACCGGGATTGCTGCTGCTAAACTAGGAACATTCCAGAACCTGATACCTGACACCTCTGCACCTGTGCTCCACCTCTCAGCCTGCCTATATAGACCTCCCTTTCCTGTTCCTCCTTGCCTGTTTATACTGGTTCCTTAGCTCCTGCAAGGTTCCTGTGTTTACTGCTGTGTTAGCTATTTCTATCATCCTGTTCCAGTTTCCTCGTTGCCGACCTCTGCTTGTTTCCTGACTTCGCTACCTGCCGCCTGCCTCGGACCCCTGCTTGTTTCCTGACTTCGCTACCTGCCGCCTGCCTCGGACCCCTGCTTGTTTCTTGACTTCACTACCTGCCGCCTGCCTCTGATCTCTGCTTGTGACCCCTACTTCGCTCCCTGCTGTTCCTGCCACTGGGATCCACTTCAGCCAAAGTCCAATCCTTGATAGAATAAACAGGCCGTACCATGGATTCCGCTGGAACAGACCCGACTCAGGCTCAGACACTCCATGACTTACAACATATCATGGTTGGTTACCAGGAACAACAAAGACATGTGTTTAATCATCTTGGCCGCTTGGAAGAAAAAGCCGCCACTGCGGAAGCTGAGAATCGTGAACTACGTGTAGCCTTAATCACCTTGTCTGGTCAAAACACTGTGCCTGTGCAAACCACACCCCGTATATCCCTTCCAGAAAAATTTTGGGGGAAAAAACAATCTTTCCGGAATTTCCTGTATCAATGCAGACTTGTGTTCAAGCTTCGGCCCATCATTTATCATACCGAAGAAGCCCAGGTTGGACTGATCATAACCCTGCTCAAGGATGAGGCCCTTGCATGGGTCTCCCCTATGTTAGAACAAGATAGCCCACTACTAAGGGACCTGGAGGAGTTCATCGAAGCCATAAGTCTTATTTTTGATGACCCAAATCGTAGTGCAACCGCTGAGGCAACTCTGAACAATCTTCGTCAAGGAAGACGCTCGGCAGCTGAATACGCCGCTGAATTCCGCAGATGGGTTAACGATACTGATTAGAATGAGGCCGCGCAGAAATATCATTTTCGGCAGGGTCTCTCGGAGCAAGTTAAAGACGAACTAGCCCGGGTGGAGCCCCCAGAGAGATTTCAGGACTTTGCCCGTTTATGCATCCAAATTGATCGCAGGCTTACGGAAAGACGATTGGAGAGACAGGGGATCATGCCAAGCAACCCTGGGTTTAGAGATGTCAGTACCCCAAGACGTTCCAGGGAGACTGAGGAGCCGATGCAAGTAAATACACTGCGGGGACCCATCTCAACCGGGGAAAGGAATAGACGCCGAACAGAAGATCTCTGTTTATATTGCGGAAATGATGGGCACTATCTCGCTGATTGCCCAAACAAGTCCAGGCAGTCATCTTTCCAGAGCCCTAGGAGAAATCAGCTGCACACTATTTCAAAGACTGTTTTCTCTGCTTCTCAAGGGAAAGATAACCCTCCTTCGCTACACCCTCACCTCCTGGTTCCTATTATAATCGAGGAAGGAACACATCGTTTTTCAACCACAGTAATGGTTGACTCAGGGGCGGCAGGGAATTTTATGGACATAGAATTCGCCAACAACAATTCGGTATCATTTGTAGCCAGAAAGGATGGAAGTCGTTGACGGTTCTCCCTTGAGCTCTGGACCTGTTACCCATGAAACCAGTAACTTAACACTAATCATGTAGCCCAATCACCAGGAGAAGATTTCTTTTGGTCTCATTCCATCACCTTTGTTTCCAGTGATTCTGGGAATTCCATGGCTCATGATCCATAACCCACTAATTGACTGGAAGACAAAGACCCTCACGTTTCCCTCAGAGCACTGTCAGCTAGCCTGTCTACCTAAAACTCCTATACCAGAGTGTGTAGGAATACATAAGATTTCCTCGTCTCAAGAAAATCTTCTGCCGGCTCCTTACTCTGAGTTTTTAGATGTGTGTGACAAGAAGAACGCAGATACGCTTCCCCCGCATCGCTCTTATGACTGTCCCATTGAATTATTACAGGGTGCTGCCATTCCGTTTGGAAGAATCTATTCCCTCTCAGAACCGGAATTGAAGGTCCTCAATGACTACCTACAGGAGAACCTATCAAAGGGTTTTATCTGACCCTCTACTTCTCCAGCAGGCGCTGCGCTCTTCTTCATGGGAAAGAAAGACGGTTCTCTACGCCCCTGCATTGACTATCGGGAACTAAATAAGATTACGGTGAAGAACAGGTACCCATTACCTCTGATACCTGAACTATTGGAAAGAATTCGGTCAGCCAAAATCTTTACCAAATTAGATCTCAGAGAAGCGTATAATTTGGTCCGCATTCGACCCGGTGACGAATGGAAAACAGCCTTCCGAACCCGTTATGGGCACTATGAATATCTGGTGATGCCTTTTGGACTCTGTAATGCCCCTGCTACCTTCCAGCATTTAATTAATGATGTCCTCCGAGAGTTATTGGACCAATTCGTAGTGGCATACCTGGATGACATCCTTGTCTTCTCAGATAACATCATGGATCATCAGAGACATGTCCGAATTGTCCTTGAGCGTCTCCGTAAGTACAAATTGTACATCAAGTTAGAAAAATGCGAATTTGAAAAGACCAACATGCAATTTCTCGGTTACATCATCTCTCCCGAGGGTTTGAGTATGGACCCAGGCAAGATTCAAGCCGTGGTGGAATGGCCAATCCCTCGAAATGAAAAGGACATTCAGAGATTTGTGGGTTTTGCCAATTTCTATAGACGTTTTTTTTTAAATTTCTCTGGCATTATTGCTCCAATCACCCAACTCACACGGAAAGAATTCCCCTTCAAATGGTCTCCTAAAGCGGATGCGGCATTCGAACAATTGAAGTCACTCTTCACATCTGCCCATATCCTCATCCATCCAAATCCAGAATTACTATTCATCTTGGAAGTGGATGCATCCGACTCCGCTGTTGGTGCCATTCTGTCACAAAGAATTGGACCCAAGATGCTCCTTCATCCATGTGCTTTTTATTCATACCAAATGTCAACAGCTGAACGAAATTATGACATCGGAAACAAAGAACTCTTGGCTATAAAAGCTGCATTCTCTGAGTGGAGACATCTACTGGAGGGGGCCATTCATCCAATTACGGTCTTTACGGATCATAGGAACTTAGAATTCATTCGATCCGCAAAGAGACTGTCTGCGCGACAAGCCAGATGGGCTCTCTTCTTTGCAAGATTTCAGTTCCACATTTCATACCGCCCTGGCTCCAAGAATGGGAAAGCCGACGCCTTGTCACGGTCCTTTCCGAATCCTAGTTCAGACAAAGAGCAAGAAGAAACTATTCTTCCAAAAAGAAATTTTTTGGGCGTCACATTCTCTGCCGATCTCCTCACACGAATAAAGGGAGCCTACTCAAATGACACTTTTCTTAAAAACCCTCCTCTGGAAGCAGAACTATTTCTATGTGATGGTCTCTGGAACTGTAATGATCGTCTGTTCGTCCCTAAGGAGGTAAGATTAGAGGTGCTCCAATTAATGCACGACTCCCGACCCGCTGGTCACCCAGGTGTCCTCAAGACACAGGAACTGTTGTCTCGCTCTTTTTGGTGGCCTAAATTAGCACAAGATGTTAAAGACTATGTCCTCTCCTGTGAGACTTGTGCTAGGACCAAGACCCCTCGAGCATCACCTGTGGGTTTACTGCAGCCTCTTCCGGTTCCAACTCGTCCTTGGGGGTCCATATCAATGGATTTTATTGTTGACCTGCCACGATCAAATGGACATAATACCATCCTGGTAGTGGTGGATCGACTTACAAAGATGGCTCACTTCATTGCAGCACAGAATCTTCCTTCTGCAGACCAGACAGCCAAGTTGATTGTGAAAGAGGTGTTTCGGCTTCACGGGGCTCCTGATGAGATCATATCCGATAGAGGGGTACAATTCACTTCAAAATTTTGGAGGACCTTCTGTTCCTCTCTAGGAATTCGTTTAAATTTATCGTCTGGCTATCATCCACAATCCAATGGCCAGACAGAACGGACCAATCAGACTTTGGAACAATACTTACGATGTTTTGTTTGTCATCTCCAGGATGACTGGATTGATTTCCTACCATTAGCTGAGTTTTCATACAACAACTCACATCATTCATCGACTCAGAAGAGCCCCTTATTCTCAAATTATGGATTTCATCCAACCTTTATTCCTCGTTTTCCATCTTCGGGCCCCATTCCGGCAGTTACAGAGAAACTGGAGACTCTGCGAGACATCCAGGAGACCCTCAAAGAGACACTTCGTGAGACTCAAGTAAAGTACAAAAGAGCAGCAGACCAACACCGCAGACCCTCCCCAGAATTTCAAGTTGGGGATAAAGTCTGGCTTTCTACAAAAATCTACGTCTAAAGGTTCCAACCATTAAATTGGGCCAAAAATACATCGGGCCATTTCGCATCTCAGCACTAATAAATCCAGTGTCCTTCAGATTAGAGCTTCCTGAGACCATCAAAATACACCCTGTGTTTCACTCTTCTCTGCTGAAACCTTTCCGTGAGAACCCGTTTCCTGGACGGAGACTTCCTCCCCCTGAACCCGTCCACGTGGATAACGAAGAGGAATTCATTGTGGAAAGAATTTTGGATTCCAGGTTACACCGAGGGAAACTACAGTACCTGGTTCACTGGGGGGGCTATGGCCCAGAGGAGAGGTCTTGGGAACCCAAAGATTTTGTACATGCTCCGCGACTAGTCAAAGCTTTCCACCGACGATATCCAGACAAGCCTAGCAAGGATCGTCCGGAGAATGCTCTTGGGACGGGGGAGTAATGTCATATTCTCTAGCCTGCGGTACTCATGCTTGGCCACCGGGACTGCTGCCACTCTAAATGTCTTGTTATAACCTGCAGTACCTAAACTTGTCCACCGGGATTGCTGCTGCTAAACTAGGAACATTCCAGAACCTGATACCTGACACCTCTGCACCTGTGCTCCACCTCTCAGCCTGCCTATATAAACCTCCCTTTCCTGTTCCTCCTTGCCTGTTTATACTGGTTCCTTAGCTCCTGCAAGGTTCCTGTGTTTACTGCTGTGTTAGCTATTGCTATCATCCTGTTCCAGTTTCCTCATTGCCGACCTCTGCTTGTTTCCTGACTTCGCTACCTGCCGCCTGCCTCGGACCCCTGCTTGTTTCCTGACTTCGGTACTTGCCGCCTGCCTCTGATCTCTGCTTGTGACCCCTACTTCGCTCCCTGCTGTTCCTGCCACTGGGATCCACTTCAGCCGAAGTCCAATCCTTGACACTGGGCAAGAGTCCCCTTGGACAAGTTTTAAACGGCCTTTGGTAGGAGGTGTTTTACTCTGTCGTAAAACTGTCAATCTCACAGCTGATTTACGATGGGCTGAGCTTAGGTTGTGTTCAATGGGAAATAATTGTATTTAAGTCTGAGCAGAGATTATAATAATCAGATTTCAACAGAGGCGGATTTAGTACTAAATTGGTGATTTCTCATATGCATGACCCAGCGCCTCTCTGGGGAAAATGCATAGCATTTGGTAAGGTATAGTATTTTCTGTCTGTTTTACCCTTTTATTTTGTACATGGTCAATAATATTCACACTTTTTCTTGTGTTGTCCGAGGCTTGCCGGCTCGTTATAAATCCTACCGGGTCTGGGTTTATTAGCCTCGGCAACACCATATTGATTCTGTTTGCCAGTACTATGCTGTACATTTTAAGATCACTGTTTAGCAAGGAAATTGGTCTGTAGCTTTCGCATCTGAAGGGGCCCTTCCCTTCCTTATGTATTACTACAATGTTAGCCTTTGACATCGTTTGTGGGATTTTCTCACCCTTCATAAAGGGATTCAGTATTAAGTAAATACAGGGCTAGGATCTTAAAATATTTTTTCTGATATATATTAGATAACCCATCCGGGCCTGGGGATTTTGATGGTTTTTAGGTTCGTAACTACCTTTCCAATTTCTTCCATTGTTATTTGGGCATTAAGGCTCTTCAGCTCCTCCTCAGACAGCTCTGGGAGGTTACAGATTCTCAGGAAGTCTCTTATTTTCTCTTTTTTTGGAGTCATTTTGCCCCTGGCTAGTCCCTAACTTATATAGGTCTGAGTAGAATTGAGTAAATTCGCCTGCTATTTCCTCAGGGTCACGGGTGACTTTCCCTGTCTTTGTCCTTATTGCATATACCCCTGTTTTTGTTTTTAGACCCTTTAGTTTGTACGCTAATAATTTATCGGCTTTAGTACCTCTTTCATAGAGAAGTTGTCTCGTCCATCTCAAGGCCCTCTCCACTGCCTCCAATTGTACATCTCAAGGCCCTCTCCACTGTCTCCATTTGTACATCTCAAGGCCCTCTCCACTGCCTCCATTTGTACATCTCAAGGCCCTCTCCACTGCCTCCATTTGTACATCTCAAGGCCCTCTCCACTGCCTCCATTTGTACATTTTTGAGCTCTCCTATTAGGGCTGTCAGCTTTTTTAATATATTTTTATTGGGGGTTGCCTCATGTACCTTCTCTAGCTCTGTGATTTCTACTGTTACTGCTTATATGGCTCCAGTCCTCTCCCTTTTCTTGTGTGTCGCTAATGCTATGCAGGTCCCTCTTATACGTGCTTTATGTGCTTCCCATAACACAGTCTCAGATTCCACACTTCTTACATTGTTGGAGAAGTAGTCTTTGAAAGAATCCGCCATTCTGTTCTCGATATCTGGGTGGCTGAGTAAGGATTCATTACGTCTCCATGTAAAGTGTTGTAAGGGTGCCAGGTGTGTTCTTATTTGGATCTCTATAGGGGCAAGGTCTGCCCACATTATGGGGCCTATGTCCATTTTCAGGATTGCCTGGCTTAGTTTTGGACTAATGTAACACTGTTTCCCCCACCCTCTGGGTCTGGTTACATGGTGTGTAGTGCTGACTACCTGTTGGCTGACAGGTTGCTGAGTGGTCCGCCGATGGAATTGGGGACGTCTGGACAGGCTTCTGGGGTACATCACTGGTCTTTATCTCTGCGGCTACATCTGCTGCTGAAGAATTACTCCACTCCCTCAGATAGATTGCACACTAGGCAGCAGTATATTAACTGGAACCTCTTTATTCCTTCTGCTTCAGCACAGAATAACAAAACTGCATATGCTCAGTACAGTTCACGCAGGTCTCCAACCTCTGGGTGGTCCCTAGACATACACCCCTGGGCAAGGGCACCAGAGGCAGTCCTTACTCTTCCCTGACTCCCTAATAGAGCCAGGGGAAAAGGTATCACCCCACTCCCCAAGGGGAGGGGACAGTGGATGCCAATGCCAGCTACACCCCTGTGTGAGTACCTGTCTCTTTCCGGGGAAGAGACACAGATTACATTTAGCTGTGCAGCCTCTTAAGTACAGAGGGGGAAAAGTACACGGTCTGAGCCCAGGATTGGGCAGAACACAGGCTTGTCCCACCTCCTCCCCTGCCACTCACGAGAGCTGCTTACTGTGGGGAAAATCCCTGGATTGGTCCTGACATGGCCTGTACTGGTACCAGGGCATACATGTCAGGGAGGGCCGACTGGTAGCCAAAACCAGGCATGGCTACACTAACAAAAAAGTAATCTAGCCTGGAGTATGAGTTGTGAGGGGTCAAGTAAAATGTGAAGTCTTTTTGGTTAGTGTTCCCAAATCTCCAGGTGTCTATTAGCTGGAAATCCTCTATTATATTATAGCTCTGAGTTTTTTTGTCTCTGTTGTCTAAATGATGGATATTTTGCGTTTGTGTACCCTTTGGCCTGTTAAAGTCCCCACCGATAATGACAGAGTCGCCTACCCAGTTCTTCAGTTCCTTCAGGGTGGACTCCAGAAATTCAACTTGGTGGTTATTTGATGCGTAGATATTTATTAGGGTGATGTCCACCCCCGCCAGTGTTCCCTGCACCCCTGGAATCTTCCCTCTCTATCTCTTCTCACTTCCTTCTATAAGAAGGGGATATTATTTTTAATAAGGATTGCAACACCTCTTTTTTTTAGTATTATCTGAGGCATCGGATAGCGGGGGCGCGGCGGTTACAAAGGCCTTGCATCCTTCCCCAAGGCATTTAAATGAAATGCCGGGGGAGGCGTGAGGCCTCTGTAACGTCCCTTACCTGCTGCCAGCCGTGTCTTCATGACAACGCACGTCAAATGACGCTGCGCGGTCATGTGACGTCACATGATGCGCAATTTCATTTGACGCTGGGTTCTAAGTGAGGGTGCGAACGCTGGGACTCCCAGACAGGGCGGCGCACACCAAAAACTTTGCATACCCTGACCTGAGGCAGAGTAGGCCCTTGGGAAATTTTTCTTAAATGTATTAGGAGGGTCCAGTGAGCTAAAGTGGGTTTCTTGCAACATTACAATGTTGCGTTTTGTCTCTTAAACTCCATTAAGACCAATTTCCTTTTAGAAATTGAGTCCAAGCCCTTTACATTCATTGAGAATGTTAATTTTAGTGTTTACTGCCATTTATTACCCTTTTGATGTGCGCTCTCGGTTCCTAGATGGCTGCAGCAGTATTTCCTCGATGACGCGGTGGGCGGGTTTGGGCACATGAAAAAGACAAACACATATTTAAATGCACAAAACAGGAGAACAATCATGGTGGCACCTTTAGTACCTACGCTCCATAGCCATACCAGATTCTGTTTCCGTTGTGTCGAGCTCTGAGCTCTATAGTGGGGCATGAAGGCCGTGGCTCCAGAATGGGCCTCCTCCCCACGCCCCTCCTCAGACCAGCCAAATTTAAATATAACATTGTAAAACTTGTATAACTTGCCCTCTTAGGATGCATTTCTAGTTGTTACTTTTATGCCTCCAACCAAGAATATCAACTTCTAACATGTCAGGTTTTATATTGTCAAGATATTACCAATTTTAAACAACATTTTTCTACTAAATTCTCCCTCGTAATCCTATCAACCCTTTTAACTGAGTTCGCAGAACTCTTGAATATTGCAACATGACTTTGACCATATCTGAGGACTTGTACCCCTATCTCCACTGAAGGCTCATATTATTGTCATCCCCTTCCTTCTCTCCTCGACCTTCTGCTTTCTAGGCACAGCATTTTTATTTTTAATTTTATTCAGCCACTTAATCCTATCCACCCTTTTAACTAAGGTGATACACCTTTTAACTACTTCAACCTAATTTCTAACAGTTCGTTATTTGCTTTTATGGCTTTTCACCCAACTGCTCATTGGATTTCAGAGGGTTCCTGTGCCGTCGTCTGACTCTATAGTTTGGGTCTCCCTCTGATCTTGTTGCTGGGGATTCCCTCTTCTTGGGCTAAAGCCCAGGCTTTCCATCGGCCCCTGCGCTTCTTCCGGATTCCGTATTGAAATCTGCTTGCCCTCTTCCATGACGATTAGGCGGAAGGGGAACCCCCACCTGTATCGGATTCCCTTGCTTCTGAGGGCTGATGTCACCGGTTTCATCGCCCTCTTTCTTTCAATTGTAATTCTCGCTAAGTCACTGAAAATTTGGATAGGGGTCCCTTCAAATATAATGTGCGTGCCTCCTGTCACCCTGCAGGCATTCAGGATCATTTCCTTCATTGTGAAATAGTGCATTCTTATTATTGCGTTTCTGTTTGGGATGTTGCTGCGCGGGGCTATGGCTCTATGGGCTCTGTCCATCCTCTCTGAGGTCAGGGACCAGGGTCTTGAACAGTCACGGATATATGACTGTAAGTCCTCCAATGGGACTGATTCGGGAATGTTCCTGATTCTTAGACTTTGACGTCTTTCCCTGTTCTCTAGGTCTTCTATGTTATCTTTGAACTGGGAGAATTCTTCAGAGATCCTTAGCACCTCCTCTTCCAGGTTGGAATGTCTTTGACTGGATTCCACCATTTTGATTTCAAGATTTCCCGTCCTAGTCCCCAGAGCAGCTATCTCTTGTTTAAGGTCTGTCCATCATTAGTACCTGTGAAAGGTTGAATCCCAGCCTTTATTTAAAGAAGCAGCAGCATCAGACCCTGAGAAGAATGAAAGAGGCTTTTGCTGTTCTCTGAACCTTCTTTTTATTAGGGATTCCACATTCAGGTGTACAACAACCAGTTCTCCCAGCGTGATGTCTCCAGCCACAGAATAGCCAGCAATATCTGCATTAGAAATTTTGCATCCTTTCACTGAAGTTCCACAGACATCCACATATCACATAGCAGCAACAAGGAGTGCAAAAGGGGACAACCTCATATCACATAGCAGCAACAAGGAGTGCAGAAAGAGAACAACTCATATCATATAGCAGCAACAAGGATTGCAGCAGCCCCCAGGGAAAGAAACGCCCTCCCTTTTATTACTGGTTAATTAGGACACAACCAAATGAAGTAAACCACACAGGGGAGTTGTCTCCCCAAAACTTACACAATTTGCAAACATAATACACTTCACACAACATACAATTTTCTATAACAAACCCCAAAACAGTACCTTTTACAAACATCCCATGCATGTCTTTACTCTGCCAAATAAATGACATTCAGTATCACTTACTTTAATTCCCCCCCCCCCTCCATACCATGGTATAATCCACCCTGAATGGTATGCAGGAAGGAAACGCCCTTTTCCTTTTTAACAGAGACTGCCCATGGCTGTGTAACATCAAACTGTGTTTAACTCCAACCAGACCTGTATTGTACTGACTGACCTCAGGACACCACATTAAAGGTTAGTAAAGTTTCAGATAAAGGAAACAAAAAAAAGATCGCTGGGCCCAGCAAAAAAAGACAGAAACAGAATGAAAGAAAGATAAAGTGGTGCACTTGATGCCAGAAAGCAAACATGCATTTAACTTCTACAAAAGTACAAGCAGCCCTGTCACAGTACCTCCTCTCTGAGGTCTGGGACCAGGGTTTTGAACAGTCACGGATATATGACTGTAAGTCCTCCAAAGGGACTGATTCGGGAATGTTCCTGATTCTTAGACTTTGACATCTTTCCCTGTTCTCTAGGTCTTCTATGTTATCTTTGAACTGGGAGAATTCTTCAGAGATCCTTAGCACCTCCTCTTCCAGGTTGGAATGTCTTTGACTGGATTCCACCATTTTGATTTCCAGATTTCCCGTCCTAGTCCCCAGGGCAGCTACCTCTTGTTTAAGGTCTATTACAGCCATTTGAATTTCGCGCTGAATAGTTATGGTGTTTTTTTGGAATAGCGCTTCTAGATCTGATGTTGTTATCCTTGTCTCCTCGTTTCCCTGGTGTAGCCCCAATGGCGACCCTGCTGTGCCAGTTCTATAGACAAGAGGAAACACCTGTCTCCTATTGATATGATATGAGGAAGCACCGGACTCACTATTCCCTGTATGCCCTGATGGGGCAATGCAAGGTTGTATGGTATCTCCTAAAAGAAAAGTCCTGCTGACTTGACGAGAACTATTCAATGCTAATTTGTCTGTATTTAACAGACTAACAATCACACCCAGTGGGTACTAAGTGGAAACCTGAGTATACTGTTCCCAAGCCATATAAGGCTATGTCTACCCCCACCTGTGTTAGTATAGTTGTTGACAAGCTGCATCTATGATCAGAGGAGAGGTATAGCATGATAGTAAGGAGTCCTGACTTAGGCCTGATTCCCGCTGCTTCTGATGGCCCACGCGGCCGCACAGCAGCGGACCACCAGACCCTTTCCTCCTGTGTGGAGGTCCCCGCTGGCTCCTTCCGACTTGGCTGACTGCGTGCTGTGACGCGTCAGCCGGCCGATGCTGCAAGATCCTAGTGATTTGCAGCTCTGACGCGTCACGTGGTGCGGCAGTCAGCCAATGAGGGAAGGAGGGGAGGGAAGGAGCTAGATGGGAGGCGGCTTGGGACGGGAGCAGGGAAGAAGCTGCGGGGGAAAAGTGTGTGAGTGTATATGTATGTATGTATGTATGTATGTATGTATGTATGTATGTGTTGTGTGTGGGGGGTGGACGGCACCACGATCAGAATTTTACCTCACGATCAGATTTAAAGTTTTACCACGCCCCCCCCTCTCACAGCTCCGGTTCCCTCAGACCGCATATCGCGGTCAATTGCCTTTCAGCGCGCCGCCTGTCTGCAGCGCGGGCGCGCTGACTGAGGGAGTGGGGCCTTAGCCTAATGCTATTGTCTGCTTGATTTGGCCCACATCATAGTTTAGCTGACTCAATCGTAACTTCATGGAAGACAGATGAAAAGGTGAGTTCATCTAGAAAGCTAGTGGAGCATAGTGGTATGCTAGTGGAAAACTGAAATCTTATTCCCATGCCATGTAAAGCTACGCCCATCCATGCATAATCAGTGCTTAATAAAAATTAAGTTTACTCACATATTGTAACAATGATCCTATCGGAGCTAGAATCACATCTAAAGAATAGTTTCTAATCCTATGAAGTCCTAACTGGTGCTAGTGGCTGCCTCATTTGGCCCACGTCTTAGTTTAACTAACTAGTTGAACATTAGTAAATAATTTGTCAAAGGTAGTTGAATACTGAGCACTGTGTAAGACTAAACCTGTCTTAGGCGTCAGTAGCGCGACTAAGGCACAGGACTTAGGGGCCTATGCAGAGAGCAGCGCTATTTTGAAATTCGCCATTTTTTGGAGAAAATCGCGCAGAAAGCAGCAGAAAATGGCGAGTTCCGAAAAACGCGCCAATTTTTCTTTTCTATTTGTAAAACTCGCCTCGCGGCTGGCGAGAACCTCAATCTCGCCAGTTTTAAAAATATCCGTATGCAGAGAGGCGCGAACGGCATCTAGCGGCTGTTCGCGCCAATAAAATGGCGCGATTGTCTCCGTTTTGACTCGCCAGAAAAAACTGCCGCTCGCGGCCATTACAAAGGGAAAAAAAAAGGCGCAAATTTGTTTTAACACATTTCTGAAGCGCGCATCTCGCCAATTTAAACTCGCCACACGCATCCATGTTAAACATAGCAGAATTCGCACTTTTCTGCATATGGAGATTAAAACTCTCCAAAAAAGCTACTTTTTAATAAATTCGCCAATTTTAAAATTCGCTGCTCTCTGCATAGGCCCCCAAGTCTTACACGTTTCTTATCTTCCTTAGAAAGAAGTATGTTTAGTCATCAAAAGCGAGTTAGCTAAGACGTGATTTATATCTCTTTCGTCTGAGAGTATAAGAATCACTGTGAACATAGCATAAGCACTACCTTCTTCAGAGGCTTGCTACATTGAATAGAAGCATCTAACAATCTAATATGTATCTTTGTTAAAATCGCTGAAGCTGATTGAAGAAATAAAGACTTTGGATTTGAACTGGAAACCTGATTCCTGAGTATTACATAGAAAGATTTTCTAACAGGGAGAAGGGACAGTAACAGGGAGAAAAGACAGTGACAGAAAAGGGACAGTGACAGGGAGAAGGGACAGTGACAGGGAGAAAGGACAGTGACAGAAAAGGGACAGTGATAGGGATAAGGGACAGTGACAGAGAGAAGGGTCAGGACGTCCCTTCTCCTGTCACTCGTCCTCGTCTTCTCCTGTCCCCTGTCCCTTCCCCTGTCCCTTCTCCCTGTCACCTGTCATGTTCTCCTGTCACTGTCCGTTCTCCGTCACTGTCACTTCTCTCGTCACTGTCCCTTCTCTCTCCCTGTCACTGTTCCGTCTTCCTTCCTTCACTGTCTCTTCTCTCTCTCTTCACCTGTCCCCTTCGTTTCCCTGTCATGTCTCCCTTCTCTCTCCCTGTCACTGTCCCTTCCCCTGTCACTTCTCCCTGTCACTGTCCCTTCTCTCTGTCACTGTCCCTTCTCCCTGTCACTATCCCTTTTCTGTCACTGTCCCTTTTCTGTCACTGTCCCTTTTCTGTCACTGTCCCTTTTCACTATCACTATCCTTTCTCCCTGACCCTTCTCTCTGTCACTGTCCCTTATCCCTATCACTGTCCCTTCTCCCTGACCCTTCTCTCTGTCACTGTCCCTTATCCCTATCACTGTCCCCTTTTCTGTCACTGTCCTTCTTCCTTCACTAGCAAGGGCTACGCAGGGGGGGGCCCAACAAGGAGAGGGGGCAGCTGCGGGGGGCGCAGGGAGAAAGATTGCACTCCCCTGTGCTACAGTAGCGTGAGTGCCAGGGCAGTTACATCAACTGTTAGAAACCAAGTGGGGGGCCTAATAATTATAGTGCGAAAAATCAAAAAAAAGGGTGCGAAAAAGGAATATTCACATACATCACTTTGACCGTTATACACGTCACCGTCATTCCCTGTCTAGTGTCACTTTGCCTCAACGTTGGGACTGACCCTTTAACTTAAAACCCAACACATCCCTAGTCATTAGGTCACTTTGTCCCTACGTGGGACTGACCTTTCTAACCCTTAACAGTCCCTGTCTTAGAGGGGTCACTTCTTAGTCGAAGTACTGACCCTTTAACATAAATCCTGTAAACATGCTACTGGCGACCTAACCCTTGACGCCCTTTCATTAGGATCACATTTGCCCTACATGGACTGACCCTTTAACCCATTAAACACTGTCCTTTTCTGTTGTATATTTTAGGCACTTGTTACGGAGCTTTAACCTAACAGCCTTATGACAACATAATTGTAATGTTGCTGAATTTAAAGGACAAAATCCAAATTTAATAGAAAGATATATTTATTAGATAAAGAACGCATTTTGATGTTTTAGAACACGGAGGCCATATGGAGTTAAACTCATCTTCTCTTATTCAAATAGAAATGATATCTATTCTGAGCTTTGCTGAAACTTGTACATATGTATGGTGTTTCTATACTTTCGTTACCCTTATACACCCTAAAGTGTCCGTTTCTCTAACACTGCAACCTGCATCGGTCTCAGTGCAGAATTAATACCAGCATCCGAAAAATGACTTGGGTTAATTCAACTAACGGTGATCAGCGTGCCAAGCCATACTGCGGCACGGAATTACCATCTCAAGTCAATAGGACCTTCATATGGTGCGCAATCAGGCCGTTGGTATTGAATAAGACTCAGCCTATTGCTCAAGTAATACGGACTCGTTTGTGTGAGAGTATGACCGTGTGTGGACACGGAGTTTGGAATCTGTGCAATGAGTTCTACCTCCCATCTTATTCGTGCTACTGTATTTAAAATCGCATTTTTTTCTCCTGTTGATTTCTTGGGCGGAAGGAAGAAACACCCCCCAGCAAACATCTCAAAAAAGAGAAAGTTAATGAGCTTTTTTGGAATGTAACATCTCGATCGCTCCAACAACGCTGACGAATTTTCGTCCCTGGTTGGGGCCCAGAGTGGCAAACTCTTAATAAGAAACGCATGTATGGGGGGGACAGGAGAGGCAGAGTGACGAAAGTTCTGTGTTGTGTGTGGCCCACGATGATAATCACACACAGAGAAGATACCGCATCACCCCACATATAAGGTACCCAGAACCGACTATAACCTGTTGGAATGCTGGTGTCGCTCCCAAGAAGGTGCTAATAGTAATCACAACACAAATAAATTACGAGGAGCACACGGTTTACCCAATGAAAAAAATGTAACATTGTATTCATCACAATAGAAAAACCAGGTAGAAAAAATAAAAGGCGAGGGGAATCTCACAAGGTTCATGCGTGGAATATTAATTATCAGCTGAAAAATGCAGGTTGTCAATGTAGAAAATGGCAGACCAAGGTACTCTCCATATACACTAAAGTGGGGTCTACTAACTGCCTATAATAAAGTGTTACCAGTATACATACAGTGTTCAAACCGAATGATGTGCCATGATTAATAATGCAGCAGTAAGGGCACAGGCGAAACAGCGCAAAAGAGTATGTGTGCCCAGCATGTCCTTAGTGCTTTATACTGTCCCAAAACACGAAACCCCCACATCAGAAGGCATAAAGACAGCTGCAGAAATGACAGGGGAGGGGTGCCTGCCAGATGAAAATATCTCCAATCCGAGATAGAGAAGGAGAAGCCTAAAACCTCAAGACTCTAATATCATCTCCAATGAGGACAACAACGCAGGCCAAGAACAGAATGCTAGGCATCTCCCAGCTTGTCCATTCAGTTTGTGAGTCAATAAAAGTCCATAATACTCACCATGTGTATTCCTAGCGGGAGTTGAAACCAAGCCAACTGAAATAATGCGAGCAGGTGTCCCCCACTCACCCGCTCCACTCCTCTCCACTGGTTACAGGCATTACACCCATAGGCATCCAGCTGAGACGTTATGGCTTGGTTGCCTCTATGGTTCGATCTCCTGACTGCATCCTCCTCATCAAAAGCACCATATAAATTTCCTCAGCTACCATTGAACCTTATACATGGTTTCTTGTTAGTATGAAGCACATACAACCAAAAATAAGACAATTACATATTCTCATCCTTGGAATTACTTAGTCAACAAAGATCTGGGCACGAGCGTATAATGACTCCATTTTGTATAAAATGTTCTATAAAAAAATTCACTATCTTCTATCTTTTTGCAAAAGTCAGCACTTATTAACTTTCCTTACAAAAATGATCATACGGACAATTAACAAGAGATAATGACAGCAGACAAAAGGATTCCGATCACTTGACTTCTTCTACTCGGATAGATGGCACGTAACTGACAAAACGTCTTTGCAATCAGGTTCTGGTGGCCCCCAGCGGTCACCCAAACCTTCTTACATTGACGACTCTGCTGATCGGGTGGCGGGTGGTCGGCTCGGGGTTGTACACCTTCTCAGATGAAGTTCATATTTTCATTTGCTCTTTACTGACTGTCACTGTCTTGCGATATAATGAGCTCAGTTTAACCTGGCTTCCCTGCAATTTAGCCCCCATCTCTGATTTCAAGGGTGGATTGTGAAAAACCCTTATCGTCCGTGCATTTCAACCACTATTCCCATGACTTCTTCTGGTAAAAGAAAATGCCTACTGTTAAGAGAGACGTTTGCGGCAAGTTTTACTGAGGTTATTCATTACATAAATCAGCTAAATGTAGCCTTACAAACACAACTTTGTCAGGCTTTATTCTGCAGGGCCATTGTACAGTATTGAACAGCTTTGGCTAAACGAGGGATTCCCCTTTCGTTCATTCCTTTACTTGAAGGCTTCTTTCATTGTAAAACTGAGATAGATCACTTTTAAAACGCTGACAGAGGTGGTAACCTGAGCGCAAATCTTGGATCTCCTCGTTTAAAATCTCAATGTATTTTACCTCTGCCAATGGAGCCTTAACACGCGAGGTTCATCGGAACTTCTGGATTGGAGTATGTCGGGAAGATCGTCTTCTACCAGCCTCTGTGCTCTGCTCATGTTTCTTCAACCCTGTACGTTGCATGACCTTAGCAGTAACCATCGGCCTCCCAAGTCTCTGGCTCTTCACAAACTATTTCTTCCAGGTGACTTATTGCACAGTTCACTCTATATCCTCAGAGTGCATCGCACGAGAGTTAGGTGGAATATGCCAAGCCAGCACGGAGGTTTTATCATCGGGAAGCTTTCAGTTTCTCTCAAAGCACAATTGGATGCTCTTCTATTTTAGCACAACTGCCCGCATGACCAGCACCCCTGCTCTGCATATATCTCTGCAAGCTCTGCCGAACGTCAGTTTGTTGCCTGGAGCAGATATCACCTATATTGAAGGTAAGTCTACACTCTCTGGAGTCATCCAAGGGGGTATAAATCCAGACGTAGAGTTTACGTAGGTGGCCAAGATCTGCGGGTCAAAGGTGGATGCGTGGTCTCTGCTACACAACATCTTCTGCTTCTCTGAGGCTTTGAAGGCTTCATTGCTTCTCTGAGCCTTCAAGATAAAGCCTTCAGGTTACACCATGTGGACAGGTTTTGGTAGGTCGGTCGTGTGCTGGATCTTGACCTCCACAGTTAGAAAGCGGGTGTCATGGTCGAGCTTACCTTCTTTCTCGAAGTCCTGGAGTACTGTCACTGGAGTTTTCTATTCTGCATTGAAAGCTGCAACATAAGCAAAGGGAGAGGAGAAGAGTCTTTGTGAGAGGGTACTTCATGTATATACACCCTGAGTCACATATCTTGGATGCAATAACTGAAAGCATTCGGGCATGTCAAGGTTGCTCTGTAATATTTACCCATACAACCCACCGCTAAAACTTCAATGCTTATATTACAGTATCTCCTTCTATAACCCCTCCTAACTCCTCCTATTACTTTATAGACTGCTTCATAACTCCTCCTATACCCATGTAACAGCTCCCTATAACTCTATACCCCATGTAACCGTTCCCTATAACTACCTATACCCTATAAACGCTCCCTATAACTCCTTCATGGGTCCTATATAACTGCTCTCCTAACTCCTCCTATTACCCAATATAACCAGCTACCCACCATAAACTCCTCCGATTACCCATATAAACTGCTTCCTAAACCTCCACTTTACCCACTATAACCGCTCCCCATAACTCTCCTATTACCCCATCTAACTCGCTTCAATAACTCTTCCTATTACCCATATAACCAGCCGTCCCATAAACTCCCTCCAACTTACCCCATATAACTGCACCCTATAAATCCTCATATACCCCATATAAACCGTACCCTATAACTCCTCCTATTACCCCATATAACCCTCCCATAACGCCTCCTAATTCCCCCATATAAGCTGCAGAAGCCTGAAAATCATTAAGAAGGATTACCAATACAAAGAAAAGCTAATTAATTCTAAAAAAGCTAAATAAAATAAGAATATCTCAATAAAACCCTAGATAGAAAAAGGAACCCTTAGTTAATCAAAGAAGCTAATAAAACTAAGTGATACTAAGTCTAAAATAATATAAGGAATCAGTAATTACACTAAGAAGCCCAATAATACTAATAAGTGTACCAATACAAAGGAATCCATAATAATACAGAAGCAGGTGCACTAAACTTACATTAGGTTAATTAGCATGCCCATGCACTAAAACAAATAGCTCAACGATAACCCAGTGCTACTAATGAAATACGCGGGTTATTTATTCCCAGCGTTAGTGCTAATGATAATGGCAATGCCGAGGGGCGTTCCCCCCTAATGTCAGCGCCTAGCCAGGATATGCAGTACAAAGACTATCCTGCCTATGGGAGAGTGCATTCTGGCTGACTACTGCCAGTGTCCACCAGGTGGCGCTAAGGAAGAACAAACACTAATCAAGTGTAATAAGTATGTTGTTATTATACGTGAGAAAACCTAAATAGTACTAAAGAATCGCTCAGTAATGCCAAGGGAGCTATTTAATAATAGTGACGTTTGTTGAATAAACTTGAAACATCCCACGTGTAGCCATTCACACGTCAGACAGGGCTGTGGCTAATAATAGGGTGACCAGTCCCGGACTTGCCGCAATGTCCCGGTATCCGACCAAATATTAAAACCTACACAATGTCCCGATTTCGGCTTCCTCAGAGAAAGAGGATGGTGGGGCCATTATCATGGGGGGAGCTGCTGTGCTATGAGAGAAGCAGCAGCCACAGATGGGCGGGGCCAGTATCATAGCCGCTGGGCTGTATCATCAGGGGGCGGGCCTGTATCATCAGGGGGCAGGGCCGCTGTGGTTGAGAGAAGCATGCAGAATAGAGGGCAGGGCCAGTATTAGGCCTCGGCATGGTCAGCACTTACGGGCTGAGCCGTGCTTGAGGCGCGCTTGCACTTACTGTGAGCCCCTACAGCCACCAATGAGAGAGCTTTAGTAAGGGCTCGCCTACGCTTCCGCAAAGCGCGCAGAAGGCAGGGTCTTAGGTAATTTTTAAATTTAAGGCTTGCGCGAGCGCAGGGCCGGTCTTGTGGCGCGGTTCGCCCCAGAGGGGCGAACCAGATCCGTGATGTCCACTGGCCCACCCCCGGGCCCGCCCCCTGATGCGCGCGGACAGGGGGGAAAGCACCCGCAGCCAGGAAAAGCACCACCCGCCTTTCCTAACCTCGGCACGCTCGCGCCACAGCGGGAGCTTGGACGCCGAACTCTATCAGGGCAGGGCCTGTACTACTCCGGGGGGGGGAACTTCTGGTGCTAATGAGAGAAGACATGCAGCACACTGTGTTGCGGCCAGTAGGCGGGGCGGATGAGCGCTGAGCTTGCTGTCCTATGAGAATTGTGCAGGCCACACGGGTGGTTGGCCAGTATCGTCAGGGCGGCGAGTGCTGTCCTATGAGAATTGGGCCAGCCACATGGTGTGGGGCCAGTTATCGGCAGGGCTAGCTGACTGTGCTATTAGACATATACTACATAGACTGGCTAAACACCAAGCTTCGCTGGAGTCTGCATTGCAAAGATTTGTTACTGTACCCCATCTCTCCCCACCCAGGGTTTAGCCCCTCGCCCCTCCCACCTATCCAAGTCAAGCAGGTTTTCCTTTCATGCCGCTGGTTGCGACAGGGTTCATACCAGGACCCATCCGTCCCCTAATTATAGAGGTAAATAAGGACTTTTAATCAGTTAGTGTTAGGACCTGCGATATTATGGTCATGCAGTGGAAATGGCTCGCCGGCTGATAACGCTTTGGCCCAAAGGTTAACTAAATGACCCCTTTTTTTCAAGATATATAGTACTGTAGGTATTTCACTGTGTATTTTCTTGTCACATTGGATGTTGCTTCTGGACTCTTTGGCGTCTTGTTCTTTACCATCCAGCACAGAAGGCCAGTGGCACGGCAATGCTGATTGGCTCTCATGACGAGACAAGTCCTCTAGTGAGACCTAAACCTCAAGACATCCAGCTTGGTGGAGCCACCTGATGTGGTTACATGGACAGGCCTTATCATCTTAGGGGGTGAGGGTGACGGTGAGGGGGTAACCCAAGGCTCACCTCGACGGTTTACGCCAGTTGGTGACTTATCTATGCAGTCATTGGGTTCCAGAGTGTCACTCTTGAGCCCAGGGTTTGACATGCATAAGGTAATTGCGGTAATAAAGTATTTGATATGGTTTTTACACCTTTCCAGGAGTGCCAGCACGCAGAGATTGCTGGGGGGGGGGGGGGTGGGGGAGTGCCAGCGAGCAATGATTGCCGTGTTGTAAGAGTTTCACGGGGGTTCTTTGGTGGAGAAGTGTTTAATGTGCCTAGGTAGCCGGGTTCCGAGATGCGTGTATACCCGAAAATCTACCCTGGATCATTAGTATTTCGATGATCGGTACCAATTGTCCCGCAAAACCTCCCCCATGAAAACGCGTTCGCGATTCACCACTAGGGGTTCCCCTGCTCAGTAACAGACCAGAAGTAAAAGGGCCATAGGAAGGTGGGTGTCCTGAAACAGCTCAGGGCCTAGTTAATGGGGTAACCGTAAATGCCCAGGTCACCCAAACGCGTATAGGGGTTGAGGGTCCAACCATATCAATCTGTTCGGAGGGGATTCTTAGAATCATGCTGAGAGCCTCAGTTCGCCGCGCTACGCTTCGCGTTCTTCCCCCCCCTCCGCGCCTTCGTCGTTGTCAGCGCTCCGCTGCCGGGCTCTCCGCGCCCCTGTACCCCTTTGCCGGCCCCGACGGCAACACCCCCCCCCGCACCCGCGCCCCCACCCCGGTGCTGAGCCCCTTTGCAGCTCAACCCTGTCCATTTCAGCTCGCCGCTAGCTAAGCGACCCCCCACACAGCTCGACTGCGATCTCCCCCCCCGACCTCACAAGAAAACGCGGTTTCACAGACAATGTCAACCACATCGACGACCCACCCACGTTGGCCGTGCCGTGTTGCGAGTGAGCTGGGGCGGCCCTCGAGAGAACAACTGACTCAAGCACCGATCACTTAGCGCTATTTTTTTTAACAAAGGCCCCCCCCCCCCCGACCGGCATGCCTCGCTGCTGCCCCCCGCCCCCCCATTCACAGGCACTTACCTTTTACCCGTAGAGGTAAACGCAAAGGCACATGAAGGGGTTAACAACCATGCGTATTGTGAGTACAGTGGCGAGGTGCCGGCCCTGAGGGCTGGCCATTTGACCCCTCGGGATGCCGGTGTTTAGGCCTTGCAGGGGGCCCCTTGCAACCCCCCCCCGCCTAAACTCCGACGTGGACATTTCTCATGCCATCTGATTATGCCGGAGCCGCCGGGAGTGATATACATGATATCAGCTCAGGCACGGCCAGCGCACTCCCGGCCCCCAGAATCGCAATGCAGTAAGAATGCCGTTCTTTGTTCTAAGTGCGTCTCGGGTCTCTACGCAGCTCACTACACACATTCCTGCCCCACTTTCCTCGCGCAGAAGGCAGCCCATACACGAATTGAGAGAGACATCCAATGCTTGGGGCCCACATTAGCTACGAAAGAGCACCCGGCCGCCGCAGGCTACTAGAATAGCACGTGAGATCTTGCCGCTCCGAGTCCCCTGGTTTTGGCTTATGGCTGCGTCCATCTGGCCAGAAACTGCACAGTACCTCCTAGCGTAATTAAGAATTCTCTGCAACCTTCAGCAGACCCCTTTGCCACCCCCCTGTAACAGCCTGAGGAGAGCACAGGAGAGGCAGAGCAATCTGCTGCCTTAGGGAAATCGAGATTTCTAATCGCATTTTAGGCACACCAACGAGGGCTTTTAAAACGCAAAGAGAAACAATCGGCCTGAAAACTGTTGTCAAAGCGAGACAATTCCACGAGATACCCCATGTGGGAACTCGAACGTGAGAACCAGGCGACAAGAAGATCGGGGATTAGTCTTTAAATATCTCCCATGCGAACTAATGTCATGAGGGTCACTTTGCTCCCTTAAGTTTGGGGACAGAGAACCTGTTTTACAACAAAGTGGTGTCCCTTTCATGCGATTCGCGCACTGTCTTTTTTGTGCGCAACGTGCGGGCCTCTGTGCCCTTTCTCGCCCGGTGGAGAGTGTTCCTAAGGGCAGCGCCCGGGGTCTTTGGTTATCGCATTTCCCGCCTGCCGGCGGATACAGAGGTCCACTGCCAGCTCCTACTCTGCCCCCTGCCATTTAAATTAAAATGCAGGGGGTTGGGGTTGGGCGCACGAGCTCTGCAGCTTCTCCTACCTTGTCTTCGGCGACGCGGTCGCATGGTAACCTGGCGTACTTGGCATTGCCATGGCAAGTGATGGTCACATGACCCGCAAACTTCATTTGATGCCGGAGCCGCGCAGGGAGGGGGTGTGGGGGCGCAAAACTTTGATCGATCAGAGCCTGGATTTTTGATATCCATTTAACATGTACTTACTTGTCATTCCGGTCACTTTGCCCCTTGGTGGGAACTGGCCTTATCAAAGCAATCAATGCCATCAATTTAAAAAAGGAAGCCATAATTTATAAGCCCCCCAAAAACCTTCCCATCTAAGGACACTTTACAGCAGATAAAGATGAACGAAACATTACAGACAGTCATGCCTCTCCAGGGAATGCGTCCTGTGTTCTCCATGGTCCGCTTTCTCATCTAAATACACAAACCAAAAGGAAAGTGACTGAAAAAGTGAGGAAGGTTTGGGGGGTCACTCGGATGTATGTGCTATGAAAAAGGAGGGCCCCCGTGTCAGAATATGGTCGCGAAGTCCCTTTATGGCAAGTCGAAGGGTTGTAATAGACATTCACCCCCCAATTACAGGCGATCCTAGGATCCCCCGGAACTCCGAAGAACCGCCCACAATTAACATCTCCCCCTCCCCCAACCCCACTACACCCCCTAACCATCCCACGACTGGCGCCGCCCCGGCTCGCCCGCTCCCCCATGACTCCCTCGTCCTCCACCCATGACTCATAACTGGATCACCTACACCTCTCCCCCTTATTTAACCGCTATCCCCTCACCCAGCTTCCGCAGACCCCTCCTCCCACGACGACTCCACCATTCCTCCACCCTACTTATCCCACAAGAACACCACCTCCCCCTTACCACTCCTATTCCTCCGCCCACCGCCCGGCGCGCGCCTGGGCCCCCACTGACCTTCCACCGATCCCCTACCCCCCCCCCTCCCCTACTGAAAACCCCGCCATCCAGCTCTGCCCTGCATGTCGACCTCCCCCCCTCCCGTTCCCGCATCTCACATCTCCCTCCCCGGATACGTGCTCACCACCCCTCCCCTTGCCGCATCCCCTCCCTCACAATCCCCCACGCCCCCACCCCTCGATTACCCCGGACCGGTATCCGGGCCGTGGTGGTACGAAGTGCAGAAAAACGGCGATTCGGGTTGACAGGAGCAGAGCACCCGTCCGCTCACCCCATCCCCGGATCAGGAAGTAACAAGGGGAACGAAAACGCAGCCGCACCGCGCTGGAAGGGGGACGGGGGGTCGGAGGAGAAGAAACCCTTTACTCCCGCTTACCTTCTCTCTGCCGCTGCTCCCTTATATCTGGGAGCTCCGGAGAGATCAGTGGGAGCGTGTTCGGGCACGGAGAGGAGCGGGACACGCCCCCCGATTACCTAACGACAATAATTGGGGCCGAAAAGATACCAATCCGTCAGCATTGGTGCGTGGATATGCCGGAAACGGAGGCGATTCCGAGGTGTACTCATTACTACTCACTACTACGGAGTCACTTCAGCAGCGACTGCACCTTAATGTAAGCGGGGTGATGGTGAAAACCTGGGGGCGCGCAGCTCAAATGGGGTACCGCGTTAGCGCATACAGATGCCACATGGCGCAACTGGGGGGCCGCACGGCGCATACAGAGGCCCCACGGGCACAAAACCGGGGGGGCGCACGGCGCATACAGAGGCCCCCGCGCTCTTCCCAAAACTTTCAATTAAGATTCTTACCATTGTATCGGCGACTCATGGCAATGTGGCATCAAATGCGCCGCAATGTCAGAAACATTGGGGTGTGAGAAGTAGGGGGGAGCAATCAGGCAGGGGGGCGCAGACTAAAAAGTTTGCACACCCCTGGGTTAAAGGGAAGTCCACGAAAGACAAAGTGACCTAATGACAGGGACGTGTTAATGGGTAAAGGGTCAGTCCACGAAAGGACAAAGTGACCCTAATGACAGGGAGGTGTTTAATGGGTTAAAGGTCAGTCCCACGTAGGAGCAAAGTGACCCTAATGACAGGGACGTGTTAATGGGTTAAAGGGTCAGTCCACGGGGAGCAAAGTGACCTAATGACAGGGACGTGTTTAATGGGTTAAAGGGTCAGTCCCACGTAGGATCAAAGTGACCTTAATGACAGGGACGTGTTAATGGGTAAAGGGTCGTCCCGCTAGGGGCAAGTGATCTAATGACAGTGACGTGTTTAATGGGTTAAAGGGTTGTGAATGTATGAGGTTGATACACAAGCTCTGATGTGGGTCGCTGCTTAGATGACATTTTTTCCGCTCTGCATCATGATAATAATCACAGCCACAGGTCTCTAATAAGGTCCTGTCTCGGGCTCAGCTGCTCTGGGTGATGTGTCCCTAGATAATAATAACAGCAGTAATAGGAGCGTTTTATCTCAGGATATTACTGTTCTGTCCCTCTACAGCAGGCTTCTCAGCCTTTTCCCCAAGGGCCCCCCTATTGAAATGGTCCAATTTGTGGGGTCCCCATCATTGTTATCCATTGTCCATGTATTTAAGTTCCAATAAAACTAGGGAGAAAATGAAAAGTAGTTTCCGATTAAAATACAATGTAACTTACAGTCACAAGAGTTATCCAGGTGGTAACATTCAGATTTTCTGTTACATTAATGCAAAATCTTTCATCGGCAATAAATTCAGAAAACATTGCACCTTTGAGGTGAGAGACTAAAGGCAGATAATTAGTGTGTCCCCAGGGTACCATAAAAGTTGGGGACACCCTGGCTGATGAGAACATTGCTTCTTGTATCTCTGTCCCTCTGTCTCCTCTATGTGACTGTCTCTCTTCTGTATCTCTGTCCCCCTCGTTCCTTCTATACTTGTCTCTTCGGTATCTCTGTCCCCTCTCTTTCTATTGGGACTGTCTCTTTGTATATCCTGTCCCTCTGTCTCCTCTGTGACTGTTCTCTGCTTGTCCCTCTTGCTTCTCGTCATGTCCCCTAGTGTCTGTTGTCCCTTCTCCTGTCACTGTCCCTTCTCCGTCACTGTCCCTCTGTTTCCTTCTTCGTCATGTCTCGTCCTCTTCTCCTGTCACTGTCCCTTCTCCCTGTCACTGTCTTCTTCTGTCACCTTCCCTTCGCCCTGTCACTGTACCTTCGGTCCCTGTCACTGTCCATTCTTACTGTCACTCGTCCCTTCTTCCTGTGCACTGTCCCTTTCCTTCCTGTCACTGTCCTCTCCATGTCAAGGTCCTTTCCCTGTCACTGTCCCTTCTTACCCTGTTCACTGTCCCTTCTCCCATGTCACTTGTCCCTTCTACCTGTCCTTCTCCCTGTCACTGTCCTGCTTCTCCGTCATGTCGTCATCCTCGTCACTGTCACGTTCTTCCTGTCACTGTCACTCTTCTGTCAATGTTCCCTCGTTCCACTGTCACTGTCTTCCTTCCTCTCACTGCGACTCTCACTGTCATTGTCCCTTCTCCCTGTCACTGTCCCTTCCCCTGTCACTTCTCCCTGTCACTGTCCCTTCTCTCTGTCACTGTCCCTTCTCCCTGTCACTATCCCTTCTGTCACTGTCCCTTTTCTGCACTGTCCCTTTTCTGTCACTGTCCCTTTTTCACTATCACTATCCTTTCTCCCTGACCCTCTCTCTGTCATGTCCATTATCACCACTCTCACTGTACATTCTCCTGAAAGTGACAGGGAGAAGGGACAGTGACAGGGAGAAGGGACAGTGACAGGAAGAAGGGACAGTGACAGGAAGAAGGGACAGTGACAGGAAGAAGGGACAGTGACAGGGAGAAGGGACAGTGACAGGGAGAAGGGAGAGTGACAGGAAGAAGGGACAGTGACAGGGAGAAGGGACAGTGACAGGGAGAATGGAGAGTGACAGGAAGAAGGGACAGTGACAGGGAGAATGGAGAGTGACAGGAAGAAGGGACAGTGACAGGGAGAAGGGACAGTGACAGGGAGAAGGGAGCACAGGAGACACAGACGGGACAGTGACAGAGAAGCAGAGGGGACATATATGCAGAAGAGACAGTCACAGAGGAGACAGAGGGGACAGGGATATACAAAAGAGACAGTCACATAGAGAAAGAGAGGGGACAGAGATACCGAAGAGAGACAAAGTAGAGAAGGAGACGGAGGGGACAGAGATACAGAAGAGAGACAGTCACATAGAGGAGACAGAGGGGACAGAGATACAGAAGAGCAATGTTTCTCAGCCAGGGTGTCCTCACAACTTTTATGGTACCCTGGGGACACACTAATTATCTGCCTTTAGTCTCTCACCTCAAAGGTGCAATGTTTTCTGAATTTATTGCCGATGAAAGATTTTGCATTAATGTAACAGAAAATCTGAATGTTACCACCTGGATAACTCTGTGACTGTAAGTTACATTGTATTTTAATCGGAAACTACTTTTCATTTTCTCCCTAGTTTTATTGGAACTTAAATACATGTGACAATGGATAAAATGATGGGGGACCCCACAAATTGGACCATTTCAATAGGGGGGCCCTGTGGGGAAAAGGCTGAGAAAGCCTGCTGTAGAGGGACAGAACAGTAATATCCTGAGATAAAACGCTCCTATTACTGCTGTTATTATTATCTAGGACACATCACCCAGAGCAGCTGAGCCCAGACAGGACCTTATTAGAGACTCTGTGGCTGTGATTATTAATCATGATGCAGAGCGGAAAAATGTCATCTAAGCAGCGACACACATCAGAGCTTGTGTATCACCTCATACATTCACAAACCCTTTAACCCATTAAACACGTCACTGTCATTAGATCACTTTGCCCCTACGTGGGACGGACCCTTTAACCCATTAAACACGTCCCTGTCATTAGGTCACTTTGATCCTACGTGGGACTGACCCTTTAACCCATTAAACACGTCCCTGTCATGTCTCTCCTCCTCGGTGTAATCCTTCTCCTGTTGTTATCCTGTCTCTCCTCCTCGGTGTAACCCTTCTCCTGTTCTTATCCCGTCTCTCCTCCTCGGTGTTATCCTGTCTCTCCTCCTCGGTGTAATCCTTCTCCTGGTGGTATCCTGTCTCTCCTCCTCGGTGTAACCCTTCTCCTGTTGTTATCCTGTCTCTCCTCGGTGTAACCCTTCTCCTGTTGTTATCCTGTCTCTCCTCCTCGGTGTAACCCTCCTCCTGGTGTTATCCCGTCGCTCCTCGGTTTAACCCTTCTCCTGTTGTTATCCTGTCTCTCCTCCTCGGTGTAACCCTTCTCCTGTTGTTATCCTGTCTCTCCTCCTCGGTGTAACCCTTCTCCTGGTGTTATCCCGTCTCTCCTCCTCGGTGTAACCCTTCTCCTGGTGTTATCCTGTCTCTCCTCCTCAGTTTAACCCTTCTCCTGTTGTTATCCCGTCTCTCCTCCTCGGTGTAATCCTTCTCCTGGTGTTATCCCGTCTCTCCTCGGTGTAATCCTTCTCCTGGTGTTATCCCGTCTCTCCTCGGTGTAATCCTTCTCCTGGTGTTATCCCGTCTCTCCTCCTCGGTGTAACCCTTCTCCTGGTGGTATCCTGTCTCTCCTCCTCGGTGTAATCTTTCTCTTCCAACTAACTAAACATTGCCGGATATTTTTCCAGACAAAATTACCCAGTCAGCGCTTTCTCCTCCTAATTCTATGACCAGATATGGTATCGACATGTGACCCGCAGTTTAAAACTGATTTCATATCTGATGAGGAACTACCCACCCTCCATCAGTTTTGATTACTTTAGCGTATCACCATTTGTCTATGGCCACTCAACTGTTACCCGCAGGGCACCCTCTTTGCTTAGACAACCCAACACAGGAACAAAGTGACCTAATGAAAGGATCATTTAACCCATGAAACACGTCCCTGACATTAGGTCCCTTTGCCCCTACGTGGGACTGACCTTTAACCCATTAAACACGTCCCTGTCATTAGGTCACTTTGCTCCTACGTGGGACTGTCCCTTTAACCCATTAAACACATCCCTGTCATTAGGTCACTTTGCCTCTACGTGGGACTGTCCCTTTAACCCATTAAACACGTCCCTGTCATTAGGTCACTTTGCTCCTACGTGGGACTGACCCTTTAACCCATTAAACACCTCCCTGTCATTAGGTCACTTTGTTCCTTTCGTGGGACTGACCCTTTAACCCATTAAACACGTCCCTGTCATTAGGTCACTTTGTTCCTTTCGTGGGACTGACCCTTTAACCCAGGGGTGTGCAAACTTTTTAGTCTGCGCCCCCCTGCCTGATTGCTCCCCCCTTACCTTCTCACCAATGTTTCTGACATTGCGGCGTCATTTGATGCCACATTGCCATGAAGTCGCCGGATACCAGGTAAGGAATCTTAATTGAAATGTTTTGGGGAAGAGCGCGGGGCCTCTGTATGCGCCGCGCGCCCCCCCGGTTTGTGCCGTGGGGCCTCTGTATGCGCCGTGCGGCCCCCCAGTTTGCGCCATGTGGCATCTGTATGCGCTACGCGGTACCCCAGTTTGAGCTGCGCGGCCCCCCGGTTTTCACACCCCTGCTTACATTAAAGGTGCAGTCGCTGCTGAAGTGACTCCGTAGTAGTGAGTAGTAATGAGTACACCTCGGAATCGCCTCCGTTTTCCGGGCATATTCCACGCACACAATGCTGACGTGATTGGTATCTTTCGGCCCCAGATTATTTCGTTAGGTAATCGGGGGGCGTGTCCGCTCCCTCCGTGCCCGAACACGCTCCCACTGATCTCTCCGGAGCTCCCAGAGATAAGGGAGCAGCGGCAGAGAGAAGGTAAGCGGGGAGTAAAGGGTTTCTCCTCCAGACCCCGTCCCCCTTCCAGCGCGGTGCGGCTGCGTTTTCGTTCCCCTTGTTACGTTCCTGATCCGGGGGATGGGGGGAGCGGGACGGGGCGCTGCTCCTGCAACCCGAATCGCCGTGTTTCTGCACTTCGTTACCTCGCCTTGTATTGGGGGGGTGAATGTATATTAACCCTTCGACTGCCAGAAAGGGACTTCGCGACCATATTCATGAAACGGGGGCCTCCGTTTTCATAGCACACAGAGGACCCCCAAACCTTCCTCACGTGTTCATGTCACTTTCATTTTGTTTGTGTATTTATGATGAAGAAGCGGACCAGTGAGAAACACAGGAACGCATTCCCTGCGAGAGGCACTGTCTGTAAATGTTTCGTTTCATCTTTATATGCTTGGAAAGTGCCTGAGATGGGAAGGATTTTTGGGGGGCTTATAAATGATGGCTTCCTTTTTAATATGATGGCATTGATTTGCTTTGTATTAAATGGCCAGTCCCACAAAGGGGCAAAGTGACCTAATGACAGTTACATGTTTAATGGGTTAAAGCAGGGGTGAGCAAAGTTTTGCGCCCCCCACCCCCTCCTGCTCGGCTCCGGCATCAAATGAAGTTGCGGGGTCATGTGACATCACGTTGCCATGGCAATGCCAAATTACGCCAGGTTACCATGGCGACGCGTCGCAGAAGACAAGGTAGGAGAAGCTGCAGAGGCCTCGTGCGCCCAACCCCCCACCCCCGGCATTTAATTTAAATGCATTGGGAGAGAGCGCAGGACCTCTGTAGCCGCCGCGCCCCCCTCCCTGGAAACTCTCCCACCCCCCACGTTGCGCACACCTGGGTTAAAGGGTCTGTCCCACGTTGGAGCAAAGTGACCTCATGACATTAGTGACATGGAGATATGTTAAAAATATCCCCTCTGCTGAGCACGAGCACGTTTCAGTTCCCACATTGTTATTCTACCTGTGACACAGTTTCAGGCCGATGTTTCACTTTGCGTTTTAAAACCGCTCTGTCTAGAAATGCATTAAAATCTCTATTTCCCTAGCAGCAAGTTTCTCTCGCCCGCGGCTGTTACAGCAATCTGCAAGGGTTGCAAGGGAATATTAATTACGCTAGGAGGGTACTGGCAGTTTCTGCTCAGATAGGACGGCAGCCATAAAGCCAAAACATCGCCAAACTCACGCTATTCTAGTAGCCCCGGTTAGCTTATCGAGGCTAATGGCCCCAATAGAATGGAGATTTCCTCTCCAAATCGCCTCGCCAGGAAAAGTTGGCAGGAAGGTGGTGAGAAGCTGTCGAGAACCGGCGAGACGGCACTTAGAACAAATAACGCATTCTTACTGCATCGGATTCATGCCGGGAGACTCCGGAGCTGATATCATTAATATCACTACCGGAGGTCTCCGGCATGAATCAGATGCATGAAAAATGTCCACCTGCAAGCCCCCTGCAAGGCCTAAACACCCACCCAGGGTCAAATACCACCCTCACCCACCTCCGCTACTCACAATAAGCATGGTGGTTAACCCCTTCATTGCCTTGGCGGTTAGCCTCTACGGTAAGGAAGTTGCCTGTGAATGCATTTTTCATGCATCTGATTCATGCCGGGGGTCTCCGGTGGTGATATTTCTTCTAATTGCCGTCTCGCCGCTCATCGGCAGCTTCTCACCACCTTCACGCCAACTTTTTGTGGGGGGACGATTTGGAGAGGAAATCTCCATTCTAGAGCGGGCGATCAGTCTCGATAAGCTGATCTGGGCTACTAAAATTGAGCGAGTTTGAGAGGCTGGCGATAAGTGGCTCATCACCGCGCGTTTGGCGGGGGTTTTTTTTTTTTCCGGCAAATTTTTTTACGATTTTTGCTCTTATCGTCAGCTTATCGGGGCTTACTGAATCGCTGTAGGTTTTTTTGGTGATAAACGGGCGATAAGGGGCTTATCGCTGCTTATAGCATGAGGCTCTCAGTATGGATTCTAAGAATCCCCTCACAACCTTAGATGTATGGTTGGAGCCCTCAGAACCCCTATACCGGTTCTGGGTGACCTGGGCATTTACTGGGTATCCCCATTAACCTAGGGACCCCTTGACTGTTTCAGGGACACCTCACATTCCTATGGCCCTTTTACATTTCTGGTCTGTACTGAAGCAGGGAACCCCTAGTGGTGAATCGCGAAAGCGTTTTCATGGGGAGGTTTTGCCGGGACAATGTACCTACATGTATCCAGGAATTACTAATGATTCCAGGGTAGATTTTGGGGGTATCACGCATCTCTGGACCCCGGCTACCTAGGCACATTCTGACAACACTTTCTCCACAAAACCCCCCTTGAAACTCTTACCACGGCAATCTCTGCTCGCTGGCCCCCCCCCCCCCCCCCCCCCCAGCAATCTCTGCGTGCTGGCACTCCTGGAAAGGTAAAAACATATCAAATACTTTATTACCGCACATTACATGTTATGCATGTACAAACCCTGGGCTCAAGAGCTGACACTCTGGAACCCCAATACATGGATCAGAAGTAACCAAACTGGCTTAAACCTCTATTGTGAGCCTGGTTACCCCCTCACCGTCACACCTCCCCCCTTAAGATGAAGGCTCTGTGCCAGTAACCACATCAGGTGGCTCCACAAGCCTGGATGTTCTTGAGGTTTTAGGCTCACTAGGGATGTCCTGTCAGGAGAGCCCATCAGCATTGCCGTGCTCACTGCCTTTCTTGTGCTGGATGGTAAAGAACAAGAAGCAAAGAAGTCCAGAGCAACATCCAATGTGACAAAAATACACAGTGAAATACCTACAGTATATATATCTTGAAAAAGGGTCATTTAGTTAACCCTTTGGCCAAAGCGTATCAGCCTGCGAGCCACTTTCAACGCATGACCATAATATCGCAGGTCCTAACACTAACTGATTAAAATCCTTATTTACCTCTATAATTAGGGGAAGGATGGTCCTGGTATTGAACCTGTCGCAACCAGCTGCATGAAAGGAAAACCTGCTTACTTGGATAGTGGGGAGGGGCGAGCTTAAACCCTGGGTGGGAGGAGATGATGGTAAAGTCAAACTCTTGCAATGCAAGACTCCAGCGAAGCTTGGTGTTAGCAGTCTATGTTAGCTATATGTCTCATAGCACAGCAGCTCCGCCCCCTGCCGATACTGGCCCCACCCCATGTGGCTGCATGCTTCTCTCATAGCACAGAAGTCCCGCCCCCTGAGGATACAGGCCCTGCCCGCTGATAAGGCTTCGGCCAAGCTCCCCGCTGGCGTGCTGAGGCGTGCTGAGGCTCAGGGAAAGCGGGTGCTTTTCCTGGCCTTGCGGGTGCTTTCCCTGCGCGCCATCAGGGGGCGGGCCCGGGGGCGGGCCAGTGACATCACGGAGCTGGTTCGCCCTCATTGGGCGAACCGCTCACAAGACCGGCCCTGCGCTCCGGCAAGCGCTTGAATTTAAAAATTACCTAAGACCTGCGCTTCTGCGCGCTTGCGGAAGCGTAGGCGAGCCCTTACTAAAGCCTCTCTCATTGTGGCTGTAGGGGCTCACAGGTAAGTGCAAGCGCGCCTCAGCACGGCTCAGCCCGTAAGTGCTGACCATGGCCGAGGCCTAATACTGGCCCTGCCCTCTATGTCTGCATGCTTCTCTCAAACCACAGCGGCCCCTGCCCCCTGATGATACAGGCCCAGCCCCCTGATGATACAGGCCCAGCCGGCTAATGATACTGGCCCCGCCCATCTGTGGCTGCATGCTTCTCTCATAGCACAGCAGCTCCGCCCCATGATAATGGCCCCACCTCCTCTTTCTCTGAAGCCGAAATCGGGACATTTGTAAGGTTTTAAATGAGTTGTCGGGATACCGGGACATTGCTGCAAGTCCGGGACTGGTCACCCTAATTATTAGCCACAGCCCTGTCTGAGACGTGTGAATGTGCTGACACGTGGGATGTTTCAAGTATTAATCAAACGTCACTATTATTAAATAAGCTCCCTTGGCATTACTAGCGATTCTTTAGTACTATTTAGGTTTTCCTACGTATAATAACAACATACTTATTACACTTGATTAGTGTTATGTTTCTTCCTGTAGCGCCAGCCTGGTGGACACTTGCAGTAGTGCAGCCAGAATGCCACTCCCATGAGGGCAGGATTTCTTTGTACTGCATATCCTGGCTAGGCGCTGACATTAGGGGAACGCCCCCTCTGCATGCCATTATCATTAGCACTAACGGCTGGGAATAAAATAACCCTCGGATATTTCATTAGTAGCACTGGGTTATCGTTGAGCTATTTGTTTTAGTGCATGGGCATGCTAATTAACCTAATGTTAAGTTAGTGCACCTGCTTCTGGGTATTATTAGGGATTCCTTTGTATTGGCTACACTTATTTAGTATTATTTGGGCTTCCTTAGTGTAATTACTGATTCCTTAATATTATTTAGACTTAGTATCACTTAGTATTATTTAGACTTCTTTAGTATTACTAAGGGTTCCTTTTTTCTATCTAGGTTTTATTGAGATATTCTTAGTTTTATTTAGGCTTTTTTAGAATTAATTAGCTTTTCTTTGTATTATGTAATCCTTCTTAATAGTTTTCAGGCTTCTGCAGCATTATTATGGGGAATTAGGAGGCGTTATAGGGAGGGGTTATATGGGGTAATAGGAGGAGTTATAGGGTACGGTTATATGGGGTAATAGGAGGAGTTATAGGGTGCAGTTATATGGGGTAATTGGAGGAGTTATGGGGAGCGGTTATATGGGGTAATAGGAAGAGTTATAGGAAGCAGTTATATGGGGTAATAGGAGGAGTTATGGGGAGCGGTTATATGGGGTAATAGGAGGAGTTATAGGAAGCAGTTATATGGGGTAATAGGAGGAGTTATGGTGAGCGGTTATATGGGGTAATAGGAGGAGTTATAGGGAGCAGTTATATGGGACACTAGAAGGAGTTATAGGGAGCAGTTATATAGGGTAATAGGAGTTATAGGGAACGGTTACATGGGGTAATAGGAGTTATAGGGAGCTGTTACATGGGGTAATAGGAGGAGTTATAGGAAGCAGTTCTATAAAGTAATAGGAGGAGTTATAGGGAGGGGTTATAGAAAGTAGATACTGTATATAAAGCATTGAGAGTTTTAGCGGTGGGTTGTATGGGGTAAATAAATTTACAAGACAAACTTGACATGCCCGAATGCTTTCAGTTTATTGCAAATCCAAGATATGTGACTCAGGGGTATATACATGAAGTAGCCCTCTCACAAAGACTCTTCTCTCCCTTTGCTTATGTTGCAGCTTTCAATGCAGAATAGAGAAACTCCAGTGACAGTACTCCAGGGACTTCGAGAAAGAAGGTAAGCTCGACCATGACCCGCTCCTTCTAACTGTGGAGGTCAAGATCCAGCACACGACCTACCAGAACCTGTCCACATGGTGTAACCTGAAGGCTTTTATCTTGGAATGTCAGCAGAGAAGCAATGAAGCCCTTCAAAGCCTCAGAGAAGCAGAAGATGTTGTGAGCAGAGACCACGCATCCACCTTTGACCAGCAGATCTTGGCCACCTACGGAAACTACGTCTGGATTTATAACCCCTTGGATGACTTCCAGAGAGTGTAGACTTACCTTCAGAAGATAAGGGATATCTGCTCCAGGCAACAAACTGACGATTCGGCAGAGCTTGCAGAGATATATGCAGAGCAGGGCTGGTCCATGCGGGCAGTTGGGCTAAGAAATAGAGATCATGCCAAATTGTGCTTTGAGAGAACACTGAAGAGCTATCCCGATGATAAGAACCTCCGTGCTGGCTTGGCATATTCCACCTACGCTCGTGCGATGCACTCTGAGGATATAGAAGTGATACCTGTGCAATAAGGCACCTGGAAGAAATAGTTTGTGAAGAGCCAGAGACTTGGGAGGCCATGGTCTACTTAGCTAAGGTCATGCAACGTACAGGTGTTGAAGAAAATGAGCAGAGAGCACAGAGGCTGGTAGAAGACGATCTTCCCACATGCTCCAATCCAGAAGTTCCGAGGAACCTCGCTGTATTTTATAGGCTCCTTGGCCTAGGTAAATACATTGAGATTTTAAAACGAGTCCAAGATTGCGCTCCAGGTTACCACCTTGTGTTAAGTGATATATCTCAGTTTTACATGAAAGAAGCCTTCAAGTTAAAGGAATTGAACGAGAAGTCCCTCGTATTAGCCAAAGCGTTCAAATACTGTACAATGGCCCTGCAGATAAAGCCTGACAGTGTGTTTGTAAGGCTACATTTAGCTGATTTATATGGAATGAATAACCTCAGTAAAACTTGCCAGCAAGCGTTCTACTTAAAGTATGGCAATTTTTCTTTTTACCAGAAGAAGTCCATGGGAAATGTGGTTGAAATGCACAAGAAAGGGTTTCAAATCAACCTTGACACTAGAGATGGGCTAAAATGCAGGGATACTCAGGTAAAATGAGCTCATTATATCGCAAGACAGGACAGTAGAAGAGCAAATGAAATATATGACTTCATTGAGAAGGTACAAGAGCGAAGGAGATCCGCATAGTCATCAATGTAACTGAAGGTTTGGTGACACGCTGGGGGCCACCAGAACCTGATTGCAAAGAGTTTGTCAGTTAGGTGATTAGCGTAGATGGAATTCAAGTGATTCGGAATCCATTTTGTCTGCTAGGATCCATTTTAATTTGTCCGTAATCCATTTTGTAAGGAAAGTGTGAAACGTGCTGACTTGCAGAAAAGATAAGAAGAAGTGAATTTGTTTATAGAACATTTGTATACAAAATGGAGCCCATTATACGCTCTGTGCCCAGTCTTTTTGATAAGTAATTTCCCAGGATGAGAATATGTTATTGTCTTATTTTCTGTTGTTATTGCTTCATACTAACAAAGCCATGTATAGGTTCAATGGTAGCTAGGAAATAGTTATATGAGCTGTTTGTGAGTAGGTGCATCAGGACGATCGATACCATAAGAGGCAACCAATGCCATACGTTCTCACAGCTTGGATGCCTATTTATGCCTGTAACCAGTGGAGTGGGAGCCTGGGTGTGGGGACTCCTGCTCTGCTTACTTCAGTTGGACTTTGTGTTTCAAGCTCACCGCTAGGAATTACCACAAGTGGTGATGTATTATGGACTTTTATTGACTCACAAACTGATGGACAAGCTGGGAGACTGCCTAGCATTCTGTGCTTGGCCTGCCTGTTTCTGTCCCTCATTGGAATGATATATAGCTCTTGAGGTTAGGCTTTCTCCTTGCTCTGACTCCTGATTGGAGACTATTTCATCTGCAGGCACCTCCCCTGTCATTTCTGCAGCTGTCTTTATGCCTTTCTATGTGGGGGTTTTCTGGTTTATGGGCACTATACACACTTAAGGGACATTGCTGGCACACATACTCTTTGTGCGCTTGTTTCCCTGTGCCTTACTCTGCATTATTAATATGCACATTTCATTCTGGTTTAATCACTTACTTATACTGGTAACCTATTATTATACCAGTTAGTAGACCCACTTTAGTGTTATATGGAGATTACCTTGTCTGCCATATACATTGACACACTGCATTTTTGTCAGCTGCTAATTAATTATTCCCACTGCATTAGCCTTGTGGGATTCCCCTCCCTTTTATTTTTTCTCCCCTGTTTTTCTCATTCGTATGAATAAATGTTACATTTTTTCATTGGTAAACCCGTGTGCTCCTCTGTAGAATTTATTTGTGTTGTTATTATATTATGCACTTCTTGGGAGCACCACCAGCATATACACCACTAGGTGTTGACTAGCTGGTTCTGGGTACCTTATATGCTGGGGTGCATGCGGTATCTTCTCTGTGTGTGATATATATATACACACACACACACACAGAACTTTCTTCCTCTCCATCTTCCGTCACCCCCATACATAGCTGCTTTATTACAGAGTTGCACTCTGGCGCCCACACAGGGACGAGAAATTCTCAGCGCTTGTTGGAGCGATCGTGAGATTTTACATTCCAAAAAAAGCTCAATTACTCTCTTTCGATGTGTTGCTGGGGGTGTTCTTCCTTCCGCCAGAATCAACAGGAGAAAAAAATGAGTATTTTAAATACCGTAGCACTGAATAAATGGGAGTAGAAACTCATTGCACAGATTCCCAAACTCGTGCCACCCACGGTCATATCTCACACACAGAGTCCGTCTTACTTGAGCACGCTGAGGCTTATTCAATACAGCGCGATTGCGCCACCATATGGAAAGTCCTATTGACTTGAATGGGAAATTCCGTGCCGCAGTATGGAATTGGCGCTATCACCCTTTATTGAATAAGCCCACAGCAGTGTGATCTTGCTGTATTAATTCTGCACTGAGACGATGCAGTGTTCGAGAAACGGACACATTTAGGTTATAAGGGTAACAAAGTGATAGAAAACCATCAATTGTACAAGTTTCAGCAAAGCTAAATGAAAATATTGTCTATTTGAATAAGAAATGATTTAACTCCAATGTCCTCCTTGTTCCATAAAACATCAAATGCTTCTTTATCTTAATAAATATATTCTTTATCTATTAAATCTTATTTTGTCCTTTAAAATTCCAGCAACACTTACAATTATGTATTGTCCGACCTACAGGGACATGTTTAATGGTTAAAGGGTCAGTCCCATGTAGGGACAAAGTGACCTAATGACAGGGACGTGTTTAATGGGTTAAAGGGTCAGTCCCACGTAGGGACAAAGTGACCTAATGACAGGGATGTGTTTAATGGGTTAAAGGGTCAGTCCCACGTAGGGACAAAGTGACCTAATGACAGGGACATGTTAAATGGGTTAAAGGCTCAGTCCCACGTAGGGACAAAGTGACCTAATGATAGGGATGTGTTTAATGGGTTAAAGGGTCAGTCCAACGTTGGAGGAAAGTGACCTAATGACGGTGACGTGTATAACGAGCAAAGTGATGTATGTGAATATGCCTTTTTCGCACTCTTTTTTTTTAGATTTTTCTCACTATAATTATTAGGGCACTTTTGGTTTCTAACCAGTTGTAACTGCCCTGCAGCTCACACATACTGTAGCACAGGGGAGTGCAATCTTTTCTCCCTGCGCCCCCCTGCAGTCTGTCCCCCTCTCCTTGTGCCCCCCCTGCTTACCTTGCTTCAGACGTCCTGGCGTCATGACGTCATGTTGCCACGGCAACGTGATATCACATGACCCCATGGCGTCATTTGACGCCGCATTGCCGTGACCAGGAGCATCAGAAACAAGGTAAGTGACATGGGCGCAGGCTTAAAATATTTTGTCCAAATTATTGCACTAAATTACTCATATTTATGAAGAAATAATACAGATAAAATACACAAAGACAGAAGTCATTACACTATGCTCATATTACTCGACCTCTCTGCAGCATTTGACACCATGGACCACCCTCTTCTCCTCCACAGTCTCCATACTCTTGGTATTCGGAACAAAGCTCTTTCCTGGATCTCCTCTTACCTCTCCCATCATACTTTCGTGTCTCTATTCCTAACACCTCCTCCTCTATCGATCTCTCTGTGGGGTTACCCCAGAGCTCTGTCCTGGAACCCCTTCTCTTTTCTCTTTACACACTCTCTCTAGGTGACCTAATCACATCTTTTGGGTTTAAATATCACCTCTATGCTGACGACACACAAATGTACCTTTCAACCCCTGACCTTGCACCTGCTGTACTGATCAAAGTTTCTGAATGTCTCTCTGGAATATCATCCTGGATGGCCATCCGCCGACTAAAACTTAACATGGCAAAAACAGAGCTCCTTATTCTTCCTCCCAAACCTGGCCTTACTACCTCCTTCCACATTACTGTTGGAACTACGATCATTCACCCAGTAGCCCAAGCACGCTGCCTAGGGGTCACACTCGACTCCTCTCTCACATTCGCCCCTCACATTCAAAACATTTCTAAAACTTGTCGTTTTTTTCCTCTGCAATATCACAAAGATACGCCCTTTCCTCTGTTACTCGTCTGCTAAAACTCGGCCATCGTCATCATCATCCACAAGAAAGGAAACAAAGACCGCAAGAACTACAGTACAGAGCAATCAGTTCACTTTCAATCACTTACAAGATTTTTACAAAAATACTTCCTAATATGATGCAACAGAGCCTGGACTTTTCGCAGTCGAGCAGAGGACACAACACAATGGGCCACATCCAAGTCGTACAAGAAGTAATGCGCACGCACTACTAATTCAACTAGGATTCGTAAATTATGAAAAAGCATTTGATTATGTCCACACCCCAGCGGTACTAGATGCATTAAGAAGACAAAGTGTTGAAGAAACGTACATTGATATTATAAAGAACATTTATGAGAATGCCACATCAAGCCTTACATGAAGATACAAGCAAGATAAGGATCAGCGAGGGAGACAGCATGCAACGAGATAGCGTGCAACGAGACAGCATGCAACGAGACAGCATGCAACGAGACAGCATGCAACGAGACAGCATGCAACAAGACTCCATGCAACGAGACTCCATGCAACGAGACTCCATGCAATGAGACACCATGCAACAAGAGAGAATGCAACAAGACAGCATGCAATGAGACACCATGCAACAAGAGAGAATGCAACGTGACAGCATGCAACGAGACAGCATGCAACGAGATAGCGTGCAAAGAGACAGCATGCAACGAGACTCCATGCAACAAGACACCATGCAACGAGACACCATGCAACAAGAGAGAATGCAATGAGACAGCATGCAACGAGACCGCATGCAACGAGACACCATGCAACAAGAGAGAATGCAATGAGACAGCATGCAACGAGACCGCATGCAACCACACACCATGCAACGAGACACAATGCAACGAGACCCCATGCAACGAGACTCCATGCAACGAGACTCCATGCAACAAGACACCATGCAACAAGAGAGAATGCAATGAGACAGCATGCAACGAGACACCATGCAACGAGACACCATGCAACGAGACACCATGCAACGAGACACCATGCAACGAGACACCATGCAACGAGACACCATGCTTGTCACATCAACACTTGCATAATTGTTCAGGACTTTTGATTGGGAATAAAAAGGAATCAAAATACACTGTGAATATTTGAGCCAGTTACGATTTGCAGATGACAATGTTATTTATTTCCACAAGTCCAGATGATCTCCAGCGACAAATTGAAGAAGTTGCCGCAGCAAGTAAGAGAGTGGCCTCTATCTGAATCTCAGCGAGATCAAAGTGATGTTCAACAAATGTGACACCCCTACAAAGCTCAAAATAAACGGAAGAGAACAAGAAGTGAAAGACTATGTCTAGCTTGACCGGCAAATAACAAGGGATGGGAACATTTTGAATGAAAATCAATAGTAGAATGAAGATGGGATGGAGGCGTTTGGGAGAAACAAGATGATATTTCAAGGGAAATGTTTTTTTGGCAAGGAGCCAAGAATAACGTCACCTCACAAACAGGAACAGATGAAGAGGGTGCAGTAAAAAACAAAAAATGGTATTTCAAGGGAACCTCCCACTGCCTCAAGAGGAAAGTGTGTGACCCGTGTATCCTGCCCGTGCTCACATACGGATGTGACACTTGGACCCTGAATGCGAAGATAATTCAGAAGCTTCAGACATGAAGTATGGAGAGATGCATGCTGGGTATTACCCTAAAAGATAGTTAAAAAAATGAATGGGTTCGAAACCAAACAAAAGGCTGCCACATTAGAAGGGTGAAGAAATTAAAATGGCGGTGGGCCGGACATATCACATGAATGAATGTTCATTGTTGGACAAAGATATTACTCAACTGGATTCCAAGGGAAATTAAAAGACCAAGACGACGACCAAAAGTAAGATGGGAAGATGAGATCAGAAAAGGTGTGGGAGCGACGTGGAGAAGAGAGGCTGTAACTGCAGTAACTGGGAGATCATTGGGGAGGCTTCTTCCAGCAGCGGGGAGACACGGGCTGAAGATGATTGTCACGGTAACTTGTGAGAGGCTGTATTATACACCAAAATACCTGGGTTGAACTGAACACGACTTAGATATGATAAAATATATTTTATTCCTTGAAAAAGGTGAACACACGAGATATACAAATATAGGGCAAAATATACACTTACTTAAGGTTGGAATGATGAAGTAATCTGGTTACACGATTAGCAATTCATGCAGCAATCTCGAAATGACACAAAGACAACTGAGTATAGGCTGGACACTGGTTTATATGCAATCTCCAGTCTATACCTTACTATTGAGTGTAGGCCATTGGAGAACAATTACCTGCACCCAATCTCTCCTTGCCACCTCACCTGAGGGGCACCTTAACACCCGCTCACTGGGTGGATATTATTCTAATCAGGGGGCTTAATTTCCCAGTCCCCCTCCCACAAGTCTGGCGTCTTCAAGTCTATCTTGGCCAGGATGCCCTTTGTCCAAGGTGTGAATTACAACACTTAATCTCAAATACCCATGTCCTGCATTCCATTGTGCTCACATACACAAGCAGGGTGGGGGAGTCTTTGATCAAGAGTTTAAGATAGACCATTTGGTCTGCTATCCTGGACATTACGATACCAGATGGGCTCTGAGTTTTTATCCCAGACCCAAAATACACTTCATAGTTTAATACCTTCACATATTAAAATAATCCGTTCTGCTGGGACCAGTGGGCTGATACTTGCCAGTTCTTCTGAGTGACTCTCCATTGTGGCCAAGTTCAGTCCTCTGCGACCCCCAGAACCGGAGATACACAAATGCAGTTTAAAACTCTTATTACTTTAATGCATGATTCTCTCGCTAAAGAATAAAGCTCGGCTTTTCACTTTTTCCCATTGAAATCAACGGGCTCCGCCGCCATAGGCTTTTAATGGAGCAACTCCGCCATTGATGTCAATGGGGGCCGCCGCCATAGGCTTTCAATGGGGAAACTTGGTCGGAGAGGGTTGGAAGTGGCCATGCATTCATGCCGGAACCGTGGCTACATGCGACCCAAATCCCAGCCCTCTGGTCCTTCCAGAACCGGAGATATGGACTTACACTTTTTACAGTTTCGGACTTAGCCGTTTTCTCGCCACGCGGCTTTTCCCCATTGGAATTAACGGCCGGCGCCGCCATAGGCAATGCATGGGCGAGCGCCACCATTGGATTCAATGGGACTTCCGCTCCGCCATTGGAGTCAATGGCGCGAACCGCTTCATGAGTGCGACCCTTTACGGGGGTCTCTCATTCCCGGACCCGATGGGGGTCGTGTGTGGGGGCTCCTAGGGGCTAGGGGCAAAAAGAATTTTATTTCTGGGTGCCCTAGAACCTAAGTTTCCCACGCCACTTGTCGTTGAACTTGAACTAACAGTGATCAAAGCTCTCTTTTAGAAAATGTTTCTGCTCTTGCGGTCTGCGGTTTGGATGGCTGCAACCTGTTCCTGGAGATCAGCGTCGAGGAATCCCCATTGAAGTCAATGGCCCCATTGATTTACAATTGGAAATCGCCGCTCCTCCTCTCGGACGCCACCTGCTGGTCTTCGCTGGAAACAGGTCCAAATCCGCCAGATTCGCCATTGAAATCAATGGAGCTGCAATGGCGACCTATGGAAGGCTGCAAAATGGAGCCTGAAAAGGCGGGAACCTGGAACAAAGGGATATAAACACTAAGTTAACCTTAACCCTTTCCCTCCCGCATCAATCCCAGTGTATGTGTTGGTGCAAACACTGGAACAGAAACACTACATTTTTACAGGGGAATATACATTTGTATTCTGAAGCAGGGTAAAACACATTACTGGACCGCAGTCTAGTTAACCCCTTGCTTCCCAAGTGAGAGCAGGGGGTGGCCAAATGGGGTGTAACACCTTTAATACCGGGCCAAACCCCCTCTCCCATGACAATGATATAAATATATACTATATATTTTTTTACCAGTTTTTAATTTATAAATACCGGTATATATAAAATATATATAATTAAATAAATAATGATACATTTTAAAATATATATATCAAATTGGTACAAAAAAATATTGTTAAAAATCATGACTTTTTGTGTTAGAAAATACAGATTTTTTTTCCCTATACATTTTCTTTATCCGTACTCTCCGTTGCAGTTAGTGCCGCTGGGAATCGCGAAGGAGGAAGAATGAAATGTGAGCCTTTTCTCCGCTAATCTTTTAAATCTTGTTTTAACCATTATCAAAGATGTCCCACAGACCAAGTTGCATCCACTAGAACAGAAGTGTTTAAAGATACCCCCTCATTATATAACACACTGTGTCTGGCAGATAAGTGGTTAACTGTGTACAGTCCAGAACGAGAGAATTTTCAATTAACAAGCAGATAATTGGTTTAAAAATAAAACATGGAACCTGCAATGCGCAGTGTTACCACACGGTGTCCCCAGCGCTCCGTAAAAGACAGGTTATTCGGATTCTCTCTTTGCATTAAAGCAGGAGTCCCAAGCTGCTGTTCCCCCCCCCCGCCCTTTAATATGCGCATCAATACAACCCACACAATGATAAGTAATTAGCTAAGTTGCTGATCGATCCGTTCTCCTGTGATTGATCGGCGAAAATTCGGCTTGGAGGTTCACTACAGTGCAGCAGAAGAGAACCAAAGATGCAAAGTTCTGTGGGGAAGATCATGTGACCAGGCAGTCACTAGATACAATTGGTGCACTGCAAGAGAGGGGGCAGGGCCCAAAAGGGGTGTGCCAGAGCCTGTTTCAGAAGAGGAAGGGGATGTGACTTTGTAAATGGTTGCTATAGAAACAGAAAATGCTTGTTACATTATAATACATAAAAAATGTAATTCAGAGTTGATTTAAAAAAAATGCTGCAAGTATTTTCTCATAGTACAGAACTGATTTATTTAACACGTTGCATATTGCTCGGTCTGCAGCTTTAAAGCTTCATTTATTTATTTTTTTATGACAGGTTTGAAGCAGGGGGTCTCCGGAGCTTCCAGAGATACGTACCTCTATAGCGGTGCCGGTATCTCTGCAGCCAGGGAACTTGTGCGCCTAACATAATGGCGTCTTTAAATGTCCCGCGTCACGTAGACCAATAGGAAGCGGTGACATCATCTGGTGCAGCGTGACCTGGACATTAAAACTTCACAGAGAAACCGGCACCCCCCACGGAGGTAATTACCTCGGGAGGCAGGGGGTCCCGGGGAGACCCCAAGCTTCAATCCGGTAATAATAAAATAATTAAAAAAATGAATGATCAGGCGCAAACTGATGCAATAAACATATAGCTGTGCGTGTGCGTGGGCAGAACTTCCCGCCTGCGACGAGAGATACTGTGGTTACCAAAGCGCCCCAGCACCCGCCCGTATTTCCGGATTCATAGGTCTCTCCGCGTCCCGGCTCTCCATATTCTCCTCTGTACGCTGCAGGGCGCAGGGCGCAGGGCGCAGGGCGCAGGGCGTGTGCTTTGCATTGGTCCTCCAGGGCCACGGGAATAAATGGGCATCGGACACTAATCCAATAGTATAACTCGCAATCATACGTCTGTGTCCACGTGTACATGCAATCATACGTCTTTGTCCACGTGTACATGCAATCATACGTCTGTGTCCACGTGTACATGCAATCATACGTCTGTGTCCACGTGTACATGCAATACATGCCAATGCTACGGTCTGTGTCCACATTACACATGCAATCAGAACGTCTGTGTCCCATGTACATGCAATCATACTTCGTGTCCACGTTGTACATCATCATACGTCTGTGTCCACATGTAATGCAATCATACGTCTGTGTCCACATGTCATGCAATCATACGTCTGTGTCCACATGACATGCAATCATACGTCTTTGTCCACGTGACATGCAATCATACGTCTGTGTCCACGTTGTACATGGTCAATCATAACGTCTGTGTCCACAGTACATGCAATCATACGTCGTGTCCACATTACAGCATCATACTCTGTGTCCACATGACATGCAATCAGACGTCTGTGTCCACGTGTACATGCAATCATACGTCTTCTGTCCCGTGTACATGCAATCATACGTCTGTGTCCACGTGTACATTGCAATCATACGTCTGTGTCCACGTGTCATGCAATCATACGTCTGTGTCACATGTACATGCAATCATACGTCTGTGTCCACATGCACATGCAATCATACGTCTTTGTCCACGTGTACATGCAATCATACGTCTGTGTCCACGTGTACATGCAATCATACGTCTGTGTCCACATGTACATGCAATCATACGTCTGTGTCCACATGTACATGCAATCATACGTCTGTGTCCACATGCACATGCAATCATACGTCTGTGTCCACGTGTACGTGCAATCATACGTCTTTGTCCACGTGTACATGCAATCATACGTCTTTGTCCACATGTACATGCAATCATACGTCTGTGTCCACATGTACATGCAATCATACGTCTGTGTCCACGTCTACATGCAATAATATGTCTGTCTATGTATACATGCAATCATACGTCTCTGTCCACGTGTACATGCAATCATACGTCTGTGTCCACGTGTACATGCAATGCTACGTCTGTGTCCACGTGTACATGCAATCATACGTCTGTGTCCACGTGTACAGCATCATAGTCTGGTCCACGTGATACTCATCATACGTTGTGTCCACGTGTACATGCAATCATACGTCTGTGTCCACGTGTACATCACATGTGAGTTACGTGCATTCTACGTCTTGTCCACTTACATGCAATCATACGTCTTTGTCCACATGTACATGCAATCATACGTCTGTGTCCACATGTACATGCAATCATACGTCTGTGTCCACGTCTACATGCAATAATATGTCTGTCTATGTATACATGCAATCATACGTCTCTGTCCACGTGTACATGCAATCATACGTCTGTCCAGTGTACACAGCTGTACGTACTGCTCATACGTCTGTGTCCACGTGTACATGCAATCATACGTCTGTGTCCGTGTACTTCATCATACTCGTGTCCACGTGTACATGCAATCATACGTCTGTGTCCACGTGTACATGCAATCATACGTCTGTGTCCACGTGTACATGCAATCATACGTCTGTGTCCACGTGTACATGCAATCATACATCTGTGTCCACGTGGACATGCAATCATACGTCTGTGTCCACGTGGACATGCAATCATACTCTCTGCGTCCACGTGTTACATGCAATCATACGTCTGCCCCACGTTACATGCATCCTACGCTGCCCACGTGTACATGCAATCATACGTCTGCGTCCACGTGTACATGCAATCATACGTCTGCGTCCACGTGTACATGCAATCATACGTCTGTGTCCACGTGTACATGCAATCATACGTCTGCGTCCACGTATACATGCAATCATACGTCTGTGTCCACGTGTACATGCAATCATACATATGTGTCCATGTGTACATGCAATGCGTCCATGTGTACATGCAATCATACGTCTGTGTCCACGTGCACATGCAATCATACATATGCGTCCACGTGTACATGCAATCATACGTCTGTGTCCACGTGTACATGCAATCATATGTCTGTGTCCACATGTGTGTCCACGTGTACATGCAATCATAAGTCTGTGTCCACATGTACATGCAATAAAACGTCTGTGTCCACATGCACATGCAATCATACGTCTGTGTCCACGTCTACATGCCATACATCGTCTTCCACGTGTACATGCAATCAAACGTCTGTGTCCACGTTACATGCAATAATACGTCTGTGTCCACGTCTCTTGTCAGCAATACGTCTTGTCGCCATTACATGCAATCATACGTCTGTGTCCACATGTACAGCAATAAACGTCTGTGTCCACTGACTGCACATACGTCTGTGTCCACATGCAATCATACGTCTGTGAAAACGTGTACATGCAATTATACGTCTGTGTCCGCATCTACATGCAATAATACGTCTGTATCCACGTGTACATGCAATCATACGTCTGTATCCACGTGTACATGCAATCATACGTCTGTATCCACGTGTACATGCAATCATACGTCTGTATCCACGTGTACATAGCATCATACGGTCTGTATCCACGTGTACATGCAATCATACAACGTCTGTATCCACGTGTACATGCAATCATACGTCTGTGTCCACATGTACATGCAATCATACGTCTGTGTCCACGTGTCACGATGGCATCATATCGTCGTGTCCCGTGTACATCAATCATACGTCTGTGTATTTTAC
>WSYH01000646.1:91858-108839 GCA_036426205.1 Ascaphus truei
GTCCTTATTCTACCTGCCTCTTAGAGAGAGAAGTGCCCTGTTTGCTCTTATCTCACCTCTCCCAGAGAGAGAGAAGTGCCTGTTTCTCTTATTTCTCACCCCGGAGGAGAAGAATTGCCCTGTGTCTCTATTTCTCACCTCCCAGGAAGAGAAGTGCCCTGTGTCTCTTATTCTCACCTCCGAGGAGAAAGTGCCCCGTGTCTCTTATTCTCACCTCCGAGGGAGAGAAGTGCCCTGGTGTCTCTTATGAAAGTCTTGCTCGGGGACCTCCAGTAGAGGAAGAATGTCCGTGTCTCTTCTTACACCGTCCGAGGACGTGGGAAGTGCCCTGTGTCTCTATTTCTCTAATTCCTCACCTCCGAGGAGAGTAGGAAGTCCACTGGGTCTCTTATTTCTCACCTCCCAGGAGAGAGAAGTGGCCTGTGTCTCTTATTCTCGCGAAACCTCCGAGTAGAGGAAGCTGCTCCTGTGTCTCTTTATCTCACCTCTCGAGGAGAGAGAAGTCCCCCCGGTCTCGTTATTCCCTCACCTCCGAGAGGGAGAATGCCCTTGTCTCTTTCCTTCCCCTCCGAGGAGGGCAGAGAATTGCCCCGTGTCTCTTAATCTCACCTCCGAGGAGAGAAAGTGCCCTGTGTCTCTTATTCTCAACTCCCGGAGAGAGTTCTCTCATATCATCGCAGAGAGAGTGCCTGTGTCTCTTATTTCTCACCTCCGATGAGAGAGAGCAGTGCCCTGTGCTCTTATCTCACCTCGCAGAAAGGTCCCGCTGTGTCTCTTATTCCGAACATCCGAGGAGAGAAAGTAGACCCTGTCTCTTTATCTCACCTCCGAGGAGAGAAGTGCCCTGTCTTATTCTCACCTCAGAGGAAAGAGATTGCCCGGTGTCTCTTTCTTTTTCTCACCTCCGAGAGAGAGAGAAGTCCCCTGTGCTCTTATTCTCACCTCCGGGAGAGAAAGAATTGCCCCGTGGTCTTCTTCTTTATTCTCTCAACCTGCCCAGGAGAGAGAGAAGTGCCCTGTGTTCTCTTATTCTCACCTCCGAGGAGAGAAGGTGCCCCTTGTCTTTATTCTCACCTCCGTGAGGAGACAGTTGCCCCGTGTCTCTTTTTCTCACCTCCGAGAGAGAGAAGTGCCCTGTCGCTTTTCTCACCTCCAGAGGAAGAGAGTGTGCCTGTGTGTCTCTTATTCTCACCCGAGGAGAGAGAAGTGCCCTGTGTCTCTTATCTCACCTCCGAGGAGGGAGAGAAGTGCCCGTGTCCTTATCCTCCTCACCTCCGGGAGGAATTGCCCGTGTGCTTTAGTTCTCACCTCCCGAGTATAGAGAAGTGCCCTGGTCCTTATCGCAGCCTCGCAGGGAGAGAGAAGTGTCCGGTGTCTCTTATTTCGAACCCCGAGAGAGAGAAGGTGCCCTGTGTCTCTCAGGCTGCACCTCCAGAGAGAGAAGTGCCCCGTGTCCTCTTATTCATCTCACCCCAGGAGAGAGAGTGCGCGTGTCCAGCTCACCCCAGGAAGAGAGAAGTTGTCCCTGTGTGCTCTTTTTCTCACCTCCGAGAGAGAAGAAGTGCCCTGTGTCTCTTATTCTCACCGCCCGCGAGAAGAGAAGTGCCCTGTGTCTCTTATTCTCCCTCCGAGAGGAGATGCCCCTTCTTTTATCTGCACCCCCTGAGAGAAGATAATGCCCTGTGTCTCTTATTCTCACCTCCGAGGAGAGAGAAGTGTCCCTGTGTCTCTCTTAGTCACCGCTCCGAGGACAGAGAAGTGCCCTGTGCTCTTATTCTCTCACCCTCCGAGGAGAAGAGAAGTGCCTGTGTCCTCTTATTACTCACCTCCCAGGAGAGAGAAGTGCCCTGTGTCTCTTATTCTCACTCGAGGAGAAGAAGTCCCTTTGTCTCTTATTTCTCCACCTCCGAGGAGAGAGAAGTGCCCGGCCTCTTCATTCTCACCTCCAGAGGAGAGAGAAGTGCCCGTGTCTCTTATTCTCACCTCCGAGGGAGGAGTGCCCGTGTCTCTTATCTCACCTCCAGGAGAGAGAAGTGCCCTGTGTCTCGTTATTCTCACCTCCAGAGAGAGGTGTCCTGTGTCTCTTATTCTCACCGCCATCCCGAGAGGATGAAGTGTCCTGTCTCTTATTCTCACCTCCGAGGAGAGAGAAATGCCCTGTGTCTCTTATCTCACCTCCGAGAGAGAAGTGCCCTGTGTCTCTTATTCTCTCCTCCGAGGAGAGAGAAGTGCCCTGTGTCTCTTATTTCTCGGAGACCTCCGGAGAGCGAGGCCCTGTTTCTTATGTTCTCACCTCAGGAGAGAGAAGTGCCCGGTGTCTCTTATGTCTCACCTCCGAGGAGAGATAGAGTGCCTGTGTCTCTTATTCTCAACCTCCGAGGAGAAAAGAAGTCCGCGGTGTCTCTTATCGTCCCTCCCAGGAGAGGAGAGAAAGTGCCCTTGTCTCTTATTCTCACCTCCGGGAAGAGAAATGTCCTGTGTCTCTTATTCTCACCGTCGTGGACCAGAAGAAGTGCCCCCGTGTCTCTTATTCTCACCTCCGAGAGAGAGGAAGTGCCCTGTGTCTCTTTATTCTCACCTCAGAGAGAAGAATTGCCCGTGTCTCTTATTCTCAACCATCCCCGAGAGAGAATAGTGCCCTGTTTCTCTTATTCTCACTGCCGAGAGAGAGAATTGCCCTGTGTCCTTATTACTCTACCTCCAGAGAAGAAGGCCCTTTTTCTCTTATCTCACCAAGTAAGAAGTGCCCCCGTGCTCTTATTCTCACCTCCGAGGAGAGAGAAGTGCCCTGTGTCTCTTACATCTCACCCCTCTGAGTGAGAGAAGTGCCTGTGTCTTTTTTCTATTCCACCTCCTGAGAGAGAAGTGCCCGCTGTTCTCTTATTCTCCCTCCGAGTAGAGAGGTGCCCTGTGTCGCTTATTCTCACCTCCGAGGAGAGAAGTGCCCTGTGTCTGCTTATACTCACCTCGCGAGAGAGAAGCCCCTGTGTTCTTTATTCTCACCTCCGAGGAGAGAGAAGTGCCTGGTGTCTCTTATTCTCACTCCGAGAGGAAGAAGTGCCGTGTCTCTTATTCTCACCCCCAGGAGAAGAAGTGCCCTGTCCTTATTCTCACCTCAGGGAGAGAATTGCCCCGTGTCTCTTATTCTCACCCTCCGAGGAGAGAAGTGCCCTGTTCTCTTATCTCACCTCCGAGGAGAGAGTGGCCCTGTGTCTCTTATTCTCGACCTCCGAGAGAGAGTGCCCGCTGTGTTCTTTTATCTCACCTCGAGAGAGAAGTGCCCTGTGTCTCTTATTCCACCTCCAGGGGAGAGAGTGCCCCGTTGTCTCTTATTCTCACCTCCGAGAGAGAAGATGCCGCCCTGTCTCTTATTCTCACCTCCCGAGAGAGAAGTGCCCCTGTGCTCTTATTCTCACCTCTTAGTGTTTGTGATCCACTAACTTTCATCTTGCAATGGATTCCCAGAATGGAGATTTAAGTGCTAATGTTACTAGCTCGTTAAATGATAATTAGCTGGTTGCTTACGGCAACCATGTTGTGTATAATTACTCAGTCACTTGTGAGCCCACTCCCTCTGATGTTGAAACGCGCAAGGTTAGCCTGTGAAGCGCACAGAGAATATTGAGAGCCGGGACTCGGAGAGACCTGTGAATCGGGAAATACCAGAGTGTGCACTCCCTGGAGTGAGATCACCGCAGTGTGATCAGGATTATCTTCCTGCAGTGAATCACCCAGCAGGTGAGTCAGGAACCTCCCTGCAGTGAGATCACCGCAGTGAGTCAGGAACCTCCCTGCAGTAGTCGGAAACCTCCTCAGTGATTTCACCGCAGTGAGTCGGAACCTCCCCTGCATTGAGACAACCCCACCGCGTGAGTCATGAACCTCCCCTCTCCCCTGCAGTGGATCACCACAAGTGGGTCAGGGAAACCTCCCCTGCATGATATCACCACAGGGGTTGATTCATGAACCAAAGGGTCCCTCCCTGTCAGTGGTAATCACCGCATTGAGTCATATGAACCTCCCTGCCGTGGAGTCAGGCCAAACCGCGGTGAGTTCAAGAAGTCCTCCCATCAGAGTGGCGATCACATGGTGAGTCAGGCCTCTTCTGCGCTGCAGTGATATCCCCGCGGTGGTCGGAACCATCCCCCAGCAAGTGCGACCAAATGACCCAAACAATTGTGAGTCATGAACCATACCCAGCAGTGGCAACCACCATGGTGAGTCCAGGCAACCTCCCTGCAGTGGATCACGCGTGAGTCAAGGAAACCTCCCTGCAGTGAGATCACCACCGTCTTTTTAGTCCATGAACCTGCACTCTGAGGGTGAGATCACCTGTACCGCGGTGAGTCAGGAACCTCCCTGCAGTGAGATCACAATGGTGAGTCAGGAACCTCTCTGCAGTGAGATCACCGCGGTGAGTCAGGAACCTCCCAGCAGTGCGACCACAATGGTGAGTCAGGAACCTCCCAGCAGTGAGATCACCACGGTCCTGCTTTCCAAGCCATTGTAATCACTCGTGTGTGTAGGGTTGACAGGTGTTCGGTATTGAACAGGACTGTCCTGTATTTGGGGACACTGTCCAGTAAAAAATGAGAGGTACTGTAATACTGGACATGTGTGTGTCCGGTATTACCTCCCTGACATCGTGACCTGACGCACCTTTCACCATTGAGTCCAGTATTTTTGGAGAAGCCACCTGGCCACCCTATGTGTGTGTACACAATATACGATTGTTAGAATAATGTATTACACCGGCACCTTAATACGGAACCTGCGCGGTCTTCTTCTCAGTTTGAGGCTTTGCATTGGATATACCAACTGCAGAATACGTGGGCGGTTGTGTTTGAACTGTGTGTTTTTTTTAAAAGGGACACACTCCTGTGTTTATGTGTATATATATATATACAGTACATATATATACGTGCATCTCGTGTTACGCAATGTGAGAAAATTAAAACAATTTATTTCAGTAACCGGTACATTTTTGGCACATGCCGAAAGCGTATTTACGTTGGCCTTTGTAGTGGAAAAAACAGCTTGAGCTCTGCGGGACGTTACGAATAAACGGGCAAAGCATTGCATAACGTATACAGCACAGAGACGAGCCACCGTCATGTGTATATATCCTGCAGGTTAAATTCTCTTAATAGAAGAAACATCAGACTGTGTGTGTTATATCAGGGGGCTCAGCTCCGGTCCTCAAGCCCCCCCCCCAACAGGTCAGGTTTTCAGGATATCCCTGGGTCAGCACAGGTGGCTGAATCAGAGGCTTACCTGGGATATCCTGAAAAACGGACCTGTTTGGGGCTTGAGTTGAGCGCCCTGGGGTAAGGTGCTGTTCTTTGGAGCCTGTTCTAATGGAGTTTCTTGCTGCCTATTTGGCAGTTCTTTTTCTTTCATCCCAAATTCCCCTTTTCCTTCGCGGGGAAACGGCGGGTGATGTGCGAGGCGGATCCTTATCTCCGTTTCCTGCGTTCTCGCCTCGGATCCCAGCGATTAAACGTGGGTGTCGTATCTGGTTTATGGTTATTTGCTATGAGAGATATTCGGAGTTAGGCTTTGAGGCCTGGATTTACAAAGCTGATAAAACGTCCTAGGCTGTGACGCCTTCATTAAAAGGTACAGTGACGGCGTTTTATTACAGAGTGTTCTCTTCGCTATATCCTCAGTATCTTTAGCTATTAACAGAACCCTTTCATGGGAGTTTGGGTATAAAACATGTCATGTTAAAATGCAGATTATCTGCTTGGTAAATTAGCTTGGACCCCTGTACGTGCGCTCCTAATTTAGCCATGACATCACCATCCCCCCCCCCCCCCCCCTGTATTTGGAGTTTAGTTTTATGGCCTAGACTTGTAAAAGTAGGAAACCGTCGCTGTGGTAAAGAAACCGGATGTTAAAAATGGCAGAGGCACATCGCGTGCTGGAGTGCTTTCACTTTATTGCATGTGCTTCATAGGCTGCTAAGTGGTGAGTGCATCTCTAACTACCCATGTCCCGTTAGAGACTATGGCCGGACATGCGCCGTGCGACAATGAAAGACCCGTCAAGAGACAAAAAGAATTTAATGACGATGGATTAACGACCCCCTCACGAACGGCTCGGCCTCGTCACGAGGACCCCTCAAAAGCCACCTCCAAGTTTCTTTCGATGCAACAGGAGTTCCCGAATTTCTGCTGTGATCCCACTTCTGCCACCATGGCTTGTTGCATTCTGTGGGCCTCAAAGTCTGTTCATCATTGGAGGTGCATGTTACACATATATATATATTTATATATAAAATGCTGCGTCGGTCTTCTTACCCCCACACCCACCCCCTGCTCCCCAACCACACCCTCTCCCACAGGTCTCGTGCTGCTGGTTTCACAGGGCCTGGTTAACGGTGATGGTCTGAAACAAGGGCTCCTGGTATTGGCAAACCACCAGGGAAACCTACTTCTTCTTGAAGAAGCTGAACCTCTTCTCTCGGTCCTTGTCCTTCCCTTCCTTGCTGCGTAGCACGACGGGGACATCCGTGGCGTTGTTGGGCGAGACTGGTGGCATAGTCATGGCACGGGTCATACCCTTGGGGATGCTTGGAGATCGGTCTAACGTGTCTCCGGGTGAGGAAGGGAGCGAAGTGTTGATTACTCGCATCCAACTGCTCATCTCGGCCTGTAGGAGGACATCAGTTACGGTACATGCAGAGGATACTAATTAGATTGGCTAATTACAACCCCCTAATTAAGCAATCAGAGCGCTTTATTCGGTCATCCCACTACAATAGGCGCACACCAATGAGAACACTCCATTCCACAAAGATCCCACTTGGTCATCTTCCCTTCACAACCTTCAGAAATGGAGTGCTGTGATTGGCCGAGCCTGTCCCACTTCCTCCTTTTGACGCCCCTCCTCTTTATTTCAAGGGGGATCCCCATATACCAGCATATGCTAGCACCCCTCTTCCTTATTACAACACCCAGGCTGGTAGAAGAAGAAGAGTAGCAAGTATCTCACCTCATCCTTAGCCTGGAAGAGATATTCCTTCCCGTCCGGCAAACTGCAGAATAATTACATTGGAACATTGTCTCAGAAGCGATTATTTCACATTTATTAAAGCGGTCACCCTCCCATACTGTACAATATGAGGCCCTTTCCACCTTTCTAGTGTTCTCCCTGCTCACTCATCTCCAACAAAATGATCCTAAAACCTAAATAAATATGCCAGCTAATCCCCTCTTAAAGCTGCAGTACAAGTTGTCATTTAAAAAAAAAAAAAAAAAAACATTTCATTCAATATGTGCATCAATACAATCTGCACACTGACAAGTGATCAGCTAAGCTGCCGATCGATCCGTTCTCCTGTAATCGATCGCTGAAATTCGTCTGGGGGTTCACTAAATGCATCTTGTGTCCTCTTCTGCTGCACTGACAGCCAAAGTTCTGTGGGGAAGATCATGTGACCAGGCAGGCACTAGATTCAATTGGTTCACTGCTAGAGAGGGCAGTGCTCAAAAAGGTGATGCTGTTTCAGAAGGGGAAGGGGATGTGACTTTGTATATGGTTGCTATAGGAACAAAAATGCCCTTATTTTTTTTTTTTTTAAATGCAACAAATATTTTCTCATAGTTCAGAACAGATTTATTAAAAAAAAAACACACACAGGCTATTGCTTGAACTGCAGCTTTACTGTACTTGGTGACATCATTGGACTTCAAAGATCTTTATAATGAGAGAAGATCAAAGTGAGGCGGCGTCACGGATACAACCATTTGAAGTGTGCATGGAAAACAGCTCTGTGCTTCCTGGGAAGATGGAGCGAGTGAGAATAGGCGGCAGGCACTGCCATGTGGACACTTTACGGCAGGCTTTGGGCCTTTAAAATTACAAAATGACATTAAAAGCATAAACCGCAAGGAAACTAATAAAATAACCGTGTGAATTTGCTTGATCGGACGTAACAATGATCTGTTTCCTCAAGGAAATCGCACTTTCATCAATTCAAAAAACTTTGACAATGTAAACTTGACATAATGTACATCTGAAGACCATGCGGTCAATTACTTTCTTTTCTAATGTAACCGTACTGAAAGCAAAGATCTGGCTGCTTTTCCGTTTTGGATAATTGCATTTTGGGATTGACAATAACATATATATATAGTAACAACACAGAAGCCCAATGCTACATCCCAATGGCAAAAATACACAGTAAAATACCTATATGCTCTCTTGAAGTAGGGTCATTTAGTTTAACCCTTTGGCCAAAGCGTTGTAAGCTTGCGAGCCACGACAAGGCAGACACCTGTTCGCAAGTCCTAACACTACCAGATAAAATACTAATATATATCTCTATTAGGATAAAAATTCTCATTTACCTCTATTAGGAGGGAGAAAGACCACATTGGATCTATATCCAGCAGAATGAAAGGACCTGCTCACTTGGGAAGTGGGGGGGGGGGGGCTTAAACCCTGGGAAGGAGGAGCCACCAACCTCCAACAGCTGAGTATAAATTAACATACACAACCCCTGAAAGCTCTTAATGGGAACCCCTGAGCCCCCACAGATATATATATATATATATGTATATGAGTGTCAAGAAGGAGAGCAGTTGAGCGTGGCATATATATATATATATATATATATAAACAACACATAAGATGTCATTGGGCTTCTGTGTTGTATCTATCTATCTATCTATCTACATATCTATAGAAACATATAATATAAATAGATATATAGATATATATATAGAAACATATAAGGAAACATTAGTATATTGACTATAGATAAGATGAAACACACACAACACACACACACACACACCAAACACACACACACACCACACACACACACACACACACACATATGAGGGGTGTGCGTTGAGAGTGGCATATATAGATAGAGAGAGAGAGAGAGAGAGAGAGGAGAGAGAGAGAGAGAGAGAGGAAAAGGAGAGAGGAGAGAGTAGGAGAGAGGCCACGCGCAACGGCGGCCGGCGGGACCAAGCAGAGAAAGATAGAGAGAGAGAGAGAGCGGGGGGGGGCGCACGGCGCGCACCCCCCCCATGGGTGGTTAGCTTACTGGGGTTGTGTGTGTTAATTTATATATAGTGTACCCTCTGCACTGCCTGTGTCCCCCCCTCCCCCAGCCTGAAGCCTCTCTCCCATCTCCCGTACCTGATGCCCCAAGTGTATACCATCTTCCCTGCCTGATGCCCCAAGGGTATACCATCTTCCCTGCCTGATGCCCCAAGGGTATACCATCTCCCCTGCCTGATGCCCCACGGTCTGCTTCCTCTCAACCAGCCCGATACCCCGGCCTTATGCCTGTCCCGATTAATACTGCAGTCTATACTCACCTCTCAACCCGATGCCCTCCGCCCCAGCCTGATGCCCTTCTCCTCCTCCTCCTCCTCTTTCTCTCCCACCCCCCCACCCCCCCAGCCTGATGCTCCCCTGTAAAATCACCTGAGCTTGAAGACATTCTTGCGCTTTCGGTAGTCATGCGCCACACTGCAGAGCGCCCCGGTCAGTGGGACTGGAACCTCGGCGTGGTATGGGATTCCGCTGGCGGCGCTCCGGGAGTCTTTGTAGAAGCCCATGCTGCCCTTCTTCAGCACGCAGTAAACGTTCTGCCAGGACCTGGGAGGGAAGGGAGTGGAAAGATAGCAAGGGGTGGGGGGGGAGAAGAGGAGAGCGAGGGGGGGGGGGGGGGGGGCGGGGACTGAGAGTAAGGGGAGAGGGGAGAGTGAAAGGGGGGAGGAGAGAGAAGGGGGGGGGGGAGAGGAGAGAGAAAACAGGGGGGGGGGAGGAGTAGACAGGAATCATATTTAAGTACACGGGGGGTAATTCATGCTTCCCTGATATGGCAAATGTCTCTTCTTCTTTCAATGCATGGACACAGTTAACAGGCCTGGTTTAAAAATGGCTACAGCTGTGGTTACCAGACCCGATTCAATATGGCCACTGAGCGTTACTCGACTGGTTTAAATGGCACTGTGGCCTGTTTCCACGGTTACTGTTGGCCGCCTTCTTATGTGGGACTCACATTTCATGCTTGCGGTTGCAGCAGCCCTTCCATCTGTTCAGAGGCGAGGGTTCGGGGGTGTGTGGGGCAGCGTTGAGGAGTATAGGGGGTAGGCGGGGAGGAGAACAAGGGGTAGCATGGAGGGATCGGCCTGGCCTGGAATTGGGGTGAAGGGGACAGACCCTCTCCTTGGGAATGATTTCCTCTGGGCCCCATTGGTACATCTGAGAGTTCAAAAAATGGAGAGACAGAAGACAATTCGTGATTGCTCGAAGCTGCAGTGAGGAGAACTCAGCCAAGTAAACCTGCTCTGCCATTTTAGGGTCTGTTGCCTTACACTACTGAGCGAGAAGTCTCTCGCCCTCAGGCACGCCCGAGAGGCCCCTCCAGCCGAGATGCCCCTGTTCCCTTCAGCCCGAGCGAGAGGCCTGCTGCCTCCAGCCAGAGCGAGAGCCCCTGCTCCTACAGCCAAAGCGCGAGAGGCCACTGCTCCCTCCAGCCCAGCGCGAGCCCCTGCTCCCTCCGCCCAGGCGAGAGGCCCCTACCCCCCACGCCCAGCGGAGAGGCCCCTACCCCCTCCAGCCCAGCACGAGAGGCCACTTTTCCCTCCGCCCAGGGCGAGAGGCCCCTACCCCTCAAGCCCAGCACGAGAGGCCACGTCCCTCCAGCCCAGGGCGAGAGGCCCGGTATTCTCACTACTACACTGCGACACCCATTCCCCCACAATGTGAACCTTACCTGGTTTTCCGAATAGCGTCGTCTAACCGTCGCGTTTCGTTTGACGGCTGTTAGATAGAGACACAGACACACAGACATGTGAGTGCACACACACACACACACACACACACACACACACACACACACACACACACACACACACACACACACACACACACACACACACACACACACACACACACAAAACACACACAAACACCACACACCTAACAACACAAACACCACCACCTCCCCTCCCCCCGTATGTGTGCACACCGTACTTGGAGGTTTTAGGCCTTTACAAAAAGCTATGACCATGAGAGAGTAAAACGCAGCTTGGTGATATGTTTAGTGCCCACAGTCAGATAACCAAATGCCATAAGAAGAACATGGCACAACATCATGTAATGCACAATGACAGAGCAGGGAGGGTGGGAAATAAACTCGCTCTCCCAGTGTGTCCGGCGCCGTAAGTGTGTTACACTTATACCACTCAGGATAGTGTGATGGATTGGATAAAATGCCTATTTCTTCATCTGTAATACTTTGCTATGATTCCTTACTCAAAATGGCTACCGCAGCTACCCCTCCCATCAAGTATGGAAGATGGCACCGAGGAATTCCACTCCAATGATGTGTTCAAAAAACTACAAAAACAAGACCATAAATCACAACAACAAGACCATACAAGGACGAGACCTAACAAAAGAATCACTGAGCTGTCTAGCTCTTTTGCATACAAACCCCCTCCCCTATAGCCCCTGTATATGAACGCAGGCTCTGTAGGAATAAAGTCAGACATTATCATACTGAACGTGTGTCAGTGTGATTTTTTCTCAGTGCATGCACTATATATAACTATATATATATATATATATATATATATATATATATATATATAGGGAAAATAATCTGGACGAGGACAGATACTCTGAAGACGTTTTTGGTCTGATCCAAATTATCCAATTCAATAGTCCCAATACCACCGTGTCTCGCTCCAGTCCTCGTAACCGCAGCTGCTTTTTGACCCTCTAAGGATACCATACCAGCCAGCCTGACTCCATTGGGATGCCGCACTGTGCGCAGACGCGCCCATACCGGCAACCAGGAGCGACACGTGATCACTGCTGCGGTTACGAGGACTGGAGCGAGACATTTCTGGTACCCACGCTGTGTTATTGGGACTATCCTGAGTGGTATAAGTGTACCCTAACACACCTACTGCGCTGGACCCCCACAGGGCGCGCATCCGGTCTACATGCCACAGGGCGCGCGTCCGGTCTACATGCCACAGGGCGCGCGTCCGGTCTACATGCCGCGGGGCGTGCGTCCGGTCTACATGCCGCGGGGGGCGCGTTATAGGGGAATAAGTAACACGTTTTCTTAATTTACAATAACATTTAAATGAGGATTAGAATATATAATAATGAGAATATTTCCCGTATACCTGCGGAGAGTCAGAATCTGGGCACCCGCCGTTAACGGAAACGTGCTCCTGGAATGGATTTTGTGCACCGTGAAACCTAAAATCAATGGGAAAGCATCCTATTAATTATATATTTTTCTAGAAGGGTAAAATGTGTGTGTTGATTAGATACGTGCGGACGTGTATCTCACACACACCTGCATATCATATACGTGTGTGTGTGTGTGTGTGAGAGTCACATATGTGTTTGTGTGTGTCACATACGTGTGTGTGTTTGTGAGAGTCAAGTGTGTGTGTGTGAGTCTCGTGTGTGAGTCACATACGTGTGTGTGTAACATACGTGTGTGTGAGAGACAGTCACACGTGTGTGTGTGTGTGTGTGAGAGATTAACATATGTGTATGTGTGAGATTAACATAAGTGTGTGTGAGATTAACATACGTGTGTGTCACATACGTGTGTGTGTGTGTTTGTGAGAGTCAAGTGTGTGTGTGTGAGTCTCGTGTGTGAGTCACATACGTGTGTGTGTAACATACGTGTGTGTGAGACACAGTCACACGTGTGTGTGTGTGTGTGAGATTAACATATGTGTATGTGTGAGATTAACATAAGTGTGTGTGAGATTAACATACGTGTGTGTCACATACGTGTGTGTCTATGATTCCCATACGTGTGAGTGTGTGTGTATGAGTCACATACGTGTGTGTGTGAGTCACATACGTGTGTGTATGAGTCACATATGTATGTGTGTGTCACATACGTGTGTGTGAGTCACATACGTGTTTGCGTCACGTGTGTTTGCATCACATGTGTGCGTGTGTGTCACATGTGTGTGCCACGTGTGTCACGTGTGTGAGTCACATACATGTGTGAGTTATATACGTGCGTGTCACATACGTGTGTGTCGCATACGTGTCTTTCACAGGTCATACACGTGTGTATGTGTATCATGTGTGCAGGGCCGCCAACAGAAATCGTGGGGCCCGGGACAAACATTTTAAGCAGCCCCCCCCCCCCCCCCCGTGCCGGCGGTATTGCCCGCCCCCCCATTTCACACCTCACGAGCCCCCTCTCTTTCCCCCCCCTCCTCTGTATTTCTCTCCCTTCCGTCTCACCATCCCGCCTCGCATGTATTTCTCTCCCCTGCTTCTCACTCTTAGGCCGGGCCTATAGAGCCGTCGTTGGCGACACGGCGGTTGACGTCACCCGTCGCCACCGGTGAAAGTTTGTCGGGTCGCGGGATTCCGGCAATTTGATTTGATCAAGGGCTGTCACGTGATGCGACGACCCTTGAAAAATCTAATTTTGCCGGCTTCAGATTTTCGCGACGCTGACGTCGCTCCGTCGCTTGTCGCGTGCACTATAAGCGCACACGGCATCGGCGGCAATGTATTTGTTTTCGGGCGACATCGCCGGCACTATAAGCGCGGCCTTACCCCCTCTCTCCTCTCCCTCCGTCAATTACCCCACGCTCACTCATTCCGTCTCACCCCCCCCCCCCACAAGATATATACCAAAAAACTTCCCACCCCCAAATACATTAAAAAAAATCCCCACCACCCAAGTATATAGAACCTCCCTCAAATGCATCCAAAAAACCCACCTACCCCATACATATAAAAAACAATACATATAACCCCCAACACACACACACTATAGATATATATATATATATATATATATATATATGCCAACAGTCGCTGCTCGGCAACACACACTAACTCCACTATGTTCCAGGGTGGCCGGTGCACATATATCCCTTTATATACTGACAGATACGAAATGACTGCCATGCTCACAAACACAAACACCTTGCAGGGCCGCCAACAGCGGGGGACAAAGGAACTGGGCACTCCCCCGGGCCCCCGCGGGCCGTGGCTGTTAATTTCATGCACACCAGCTTGTGCTCGTCCTCTCATACTAATACTCCTTGTTTTTCCCTTTTCCATCCTATCCACACCAATAGGGACCACCATAGTATCCACACACTTCAGTTATGCTAACCAACTCTCACATTTCCACACCTACCCCACCCATTTTATCCACTCCACTCACCACCCACACACCGTTGTCTGTAAAGCAACTGTATACACGTGGGCTTCTCCATTCCTTTAATATTCCACCGATACACACACACAACACACACTCTTACACTCACCTTACTTCAGGAACCCTTTAACACCTGAGCCAGCCATAATCACATCCCACACCGGGGAAGTGACCCACACAGATAGAACATTCCAAGACACTGTTTTTAGTATACCTTTTGGCTTCGCTTCATTCTTGTACACATCGCGCGTGAAGAAGATATCAGTATCTCGAAGCTCGCACAAATACAAAGCCATTTTTCGTTAGCCACAGAACGGTCATCTATCTTTATTTGTTGATTATTGAAGCTCTCGGCTAACAAACCGGTACTGATACTAACCTCTACATGTGTATGTATGTATGTGTAATGGGCGGCGTGAGAGGGGGCGGCGTGAGAGGGGGCGGCGTGAGAGGGGACGGCGTGAGAGGGGACGGCGTGAGAGGGGACGTGTGAGAGGGGACGGCGTGAGAGGGGACGTGTGAGAGGGGACGTGTGAGAGGGGACGGGGTTTCTGGGACTGTGCTGGATTCATGGTCTCTCTCCCTGTAAGATTTCTAATACAAGTATTACAAGGTCTTATGTTACAACCTATGGGCTGGGACCCGCTGCGCTCGGCGGGGCGGACGACCGCACGAGCGTTCCCCACCAGCAGGGGAATCCTCCCGAGCCGGTCCCAGTCCCCCCTCGCTGACGGCTCACTACGCGCTGTGACGCGTCAGCCGCCAGGGGATTCAAGAAAATTGTGATCCCGAGCGGTGACGCGTCACGTGGTGTGCTGATGAGCCAATCAGGGGCGGGAGCTGTCATCAGGCAGCTTCCTACTCAAGGTAGTGTGTGTGTGTTTTGTGGCAGAAGGGGGAGGGAGCTGCTTACCTTACAGCAGCCCGCAGCAGCTCCCTCCTGCAGCCCGAGCCCGTGGGGGGGGGGGGGGGGGGAGGGGGGCCCCCCCCCCCAACCCCCCCCCCCCCCCCCACTCCCGCCCACCTCCCTACAGACCGCATATCGTGGTCTGTGTCTGTCAGCGCCCCGCCTGTCTGCAGTGCGGGCGCGCTGACTGAGGAAGCTGGGCCTTAGCCTTACACTGGCAAATACATCTCATCATATATACATATATACACACGTTTCTACTCTCGCCATCCCACTTTCCCCCTAGGCTAATTAAAGATGGCCGCCACGGCCATATCCTAAAGCCTGCTTCCTATTGGAATATTTCCTGCATTCTCTCCTCCGTTACATCAGTGCTTAACTATAGCCCCGCGTGCTGTATATTGCGTGACTCGGAGATTAGTAGTTAGGCTTTGAGGCCTAACCGTAAGTATACCTCTCTTGCAGGACGGCAGCACCATTCTGATCTTCTACGGACTGAGATGCGGGTCTTTCCAACACCTCCTCCTGCTCGGGGGGAGTCGGGGGTCTCCGCTTTCTCTCCTCCTCTTCCCTCCGCAAACGCGTCTCATTCTCCTCCAACTGCAGGAAAGAGCCGGATACATTGAAAAGTCACCCGTGCTAATTAAGGAGTCCGCCCATGTAGGATTAAAGTGACTCAATGATAGGGACGTTAAAGGGTAGTGTGCATGGTGTGCGCATGCGTAGTATGTGTGGGCGCACATAATGTGTGTTTAGTGTGTGTGTGTATGTATGCGTGTGTATGTGTGCGTGCGTAGTATGTGTGGGCGCCCATAGTGTGTGTGTAGTGTGTGTAGTGTGTGTAGTGTGTGTAGTGTGTGCGTGCGTAGTGTGTGTGCGTGCGTAGTATGTGTGTGTGTGAGTAGTATGTGTGCGTGTGTAGTGTGTGTGTGTGTGCGTAGTATGTGTGTGCGTGCGTAGTATGTGTGTGTGCGTGCGTAGTATGTGTGGGCGCGTGTAGTGTGTGTGGGCGCGTGTAGTGTGTGTGGGCGCACATAGTGTGTGCACGCGCGCGCATAGTATGTGTGAGTAGTATGTGTAGGCGCGCCTAGTGTCTGTATATGTGTGTGTAGTATGTGTGTGTGTAGTATGTGTGCGTGCACGCGCGCTTACTATGTATGTAAGCATGTAGTATGTGTGCGTGCACGCGCGCTTAGTATGTATGTAAGCATGTAGTATACTCTGTGTGGATACAAAAATAAAATAATATTATCTGTATTTATCTGCGTATGTATATTTTATCGATATTTCCGTGAATATATTTATAATTGTAGTAATAAAATATTCATATTCTAAAATAAATATTATTATAGTTATTTATAGGTCCCCGGGCGGCAGAGCTGACCCACTGATACAGGCCCAGTCCTGTGGCAGAGCTGACTCACGGCAGGCTCAGTCCCGTGGCAGAGCTGACTCACGGCAGGCTCAGTCCCATGGCAGAGCTGACTCACGGCAGGCTCAGTCCCGTGGCAGGGCTGACTCACGTCAGGCTCAGTCCCGTGGCAGAGCTGACTCACGGCAGGCTCAGTCCCGTGGCAGGGCCCACCCTTGTGGCTGAGTCTGGCCATCTACTCACCGTGGTGAGCTTCTCCAGGAGCAGGAACCTCTCGTCCCAGGCAGACGCCGATTTCTGGAAGGCCTCGTGCCTCTTGATGAGATTCTCCACCTCGTCTACATTCCCCCCCATCTCCGAGGACCGGACGATTGGCTCCTGGCTGGACAGCCATGCCTCGGCTACACTGGCGTCCCGCCCGAACATCAGCACTTCTAGTACTGAGGGGGAGAGAGAGGCACAGAGAGTGAGGGGGAGAGGGAGACACAGAGAGTGAGGGGGAGAG